>JXSR01S017580.1:86917-102938 GCA_000969725.1 Ophiothrix spiculata
ATGGTTTTACATTCGCCATGGAGGAAGGTCATGTGATCTGCTACCATGCGCATTTGGCATTCGTTCATGCCTTTGTCATACGAGCTAGGATAGAGGAAGTGAGGGATCCCCCAATTGGCAACTGGCGGATCCAGTCTACACCTTACCTTGCAGATGTTCCTGCCTGACCATAGTTTTACATTCACCATGGAGGAAGGTCATGTGATCTGCTACCATGCGTATTTGGCATTCGTTCAAAATCGCATTGTTTGCACACGTGTTTCTGACCTAATGGAGGAAGGTCATGTGATCTGCTACCATGCGCATTTGGCATTCGCTCATGACTTTGTCATACGAGCTAGGATGAAGGAAGTGAGGGAGCCCCCAATTGGCAACTGGCGGATCTAGTCTACACCTTACCTTGCAGATGTTCCTGCCTGACCATGGTTTTACATTCGCCATGGAGGAAGGTCATGTGATCTGCTACCATGCGCATTTGGCATTCGCTCATGACTTTGTCATACGAGCTAGGATGGAGGAATTTACGACTTCTTAAGGTCTCTTCTTGTAGTCTATGCAGAACCTGTAACAAAGAGAAAAGAAATTTGTGGCGACCTAGAATCGCATTGGTTGCACACGTGTTTCTGTCTGTAACTAACACCAACATAAAAGCCAATTTAAATCTTAAATAATCATGTGGGATAATAATACTATTAATCAACTTTCATATTGATTGCCACTTAATTTGTCCATTATCAAGTTACGGGACATTGCAGCATGGGTAAATATTATAACCCAATCTGCAATATCTAATATGTGACCCTTCATATCGAAAGGTACCTTAAGGATCCCAAAATCAAAACTGATTTTTTTGGTCTCACCTGAAAGCTGAGATTTTAGCTTTAAATATTGGACGTTCGGTTGCAACGTCACATCCAAATTGGCAAAAGGCATCGGGCTGATTCCGGAAACTATAGTTCTGAGAAAATCAAATTTGAAAGTTTTTGTACTAAGTAAAACTTGAATGGAGAGAGGATTTTTTCTTATGTTTTGAATGTTGGAACTTGATTAATATGATAGAATACACTTTAAAAGTAATGTTCTGATGAAATTAGAAATTTGACTTTGGACGTGATTTTTGACTATGCTCAACGCCAATGACCTGTATCTCGTAATTTACTATGCAGACCTTAAGGCTGGGGTAGACCTTCAAATGGTCTAAACTGATTTTGTACTGTAACTTTCAAACTAATTGCATAAACTATATAAAAGTATACATTTTTAGAAGCAGATTTTTACCCTGAACATGATGATGATATCAGTTTTTGACCAAAAATGTCAATTTTGACAAAAAATGCCCAAAACCATATTTTTCTGGAAAGCCTAACAAAAATTTGCATTCGTAAAATTTTGAACTTTTATGCTTTTTGGAATTTAGAAACAAATGTCTAGGAACAGTTTTCTCTAATTTTTGATTTTTATCTTGGTTTT
Source organism: Ophiothrix spiculata (assembly GCA_000969725.1). NCBI lineage: Eukaryota > Metazoa > Echinodermata > Ophiuroidea > Amphilepidida > Ophiotrichidae > Ophiothrix > Ophiothrix spiculata. Next base: position 88,388 of record JXSR01S017580.1, read on the forward strand.
TTTAAAAATGGCAAAAATAGGTCAAAAAATGCAAAAAATCCCACCGCTGCCACTAAAATGGCAATTTTTGGCGTTTTTTTAAAAACTAAGATAAAAATCAAAAATTTGAGAAAACCGTTCCTAGACATTTGTTTCTAAATTCCAAAAAGCAAAAAAGGTCAAAATTTTACGAATGCAAATTTTGTTAGGCTTTCCAGAAATTTTGGGGCAAAAAATATGGTTTACGACATTTTTTGCCAAAATTGATCATGTTCAGGGTAAAAATCTGCTTCTAAAATTTTTTTATATAGTTTATGCAATTAGTTTGAGAGTTACAGTACAAAACCGGTTTAAACCATTTGAAGGTCTACCCCAGCCTTAAGGTACCTTTCGATATGACGGGTCACGTATGTGATATTATTAATGAAGCACCTTGACTGCAAAAATAATCCTTGCCTTTGACTCTTGATATGGTTCTTGAGTTGACGATGTCACTTGAAATGATTCTAGCCAGTAACAAAAGGCTGTACACCGTAAAACGAGTAATACAAATTTATGAAAAAGGCAGCTTACTTATGATTTTCTACCACTCACACATATACTCTGTAAATCTTGAAGTATGCAACAAAACAGCCGATTAATGCACGTAAACCAATATCACCACACATGAAAATAAATTAGTCCATATTTTTCGAATCATAACCATGTACCAAATCTTGCTGAATATTTAAATGAACTTTTCGTCAATGTCTGTCCATATGATAGCAACAAAGTTAACCAAAAATTATACCAAAGTCTTGAAGGATTCATGTAAAAAAATATTAATAAATATTAATACCCAGTGATTTGGTCTTAATCAATCCTAATCAATCATTACTAGTCTCTTACACACAATACAAAACCACCAGTTCACAATGTAATAGAATACAAGGGATATGATTTGGATCTCGTAACAGAGTCTGATTGCTTAGATTTACAGCTTCCTGTAATTTTGGGGTGCAGAATGAACACCACAAAATTGAAATAAAAAGCGAGGACCAAACTCCTACATGCATTATGCATATATACAGCACCAGGAGTTCAACATGGGACTCATTGGTGCAAAGTGACAGAAGCACCACGGCCAAACAAAATATATAATACTGTACTCCAGCAACAAAATTGTAAATTGACTGAGAATGCGGCTATCGAGCCAGATAGGTCGTTGTTCTTTGCTTAGGCACAATTTGGCGGAAAAATGTAAGATGCGTATTGCGCTGTAGTCAAGTAATAGTATCATGCAACAGAAAAGAAGAGCGGGGTCACTACGCACTTGCGCAGTGTCGGTTCAGGTATGGTGCCCACGTGGTGCAACCCCCTAACTTAGCCGAATTTTAGGGTGAAAGTAATACCCTAACTTAGCCGAATTTTAGGGTGAAAATAGACTTGTTTCCTATCCATACTTTCTTTAATCCATGTATAATACAATGTGAACTTCTATTCACTGTGTACAGCTGAGTGGTACAGCCTCACTTAATATCTTATACTTACCTAACGAGAAATTTACCAATTAGATAGATGATTAAAGTTATTGCTTACCTTTTCCATATACTGTGAGCATGAGTGTTCCTGTAGTAAATTAGCCGATTCTTTCCTGTAATAATCCCCCGTTTCTTCTAAACATTTTGTTTCAAATAAATCTTGATATAGCTGGTGAAGAAAGGAAAAGTAACGACTTTTGAATATGTTTGATTTATAGACGTTTTAAAAGAGATTTGTACTAAATAATCTTTACAATAATGAAAATGCGTATCTGCATTGCATCTTTTTGTGTAGGTTACTGGGCACTTGGTTTTGAACTCAACAATTTAGAGAATAACCCATGGTTTTCCGGTAACTTTTTCTGTCAAACTTAAAAGTTTTAAATCAACTGTGCAACGACCAGTATTCCATCTGCGGGTTTTGAGCTGGCACAAATTGCCCTTAGTTGAAGTGGTGCTTGTGCAAAATTCACTAACTGAGACTGAAATATTGGCTAAATAAGGTTTAAAAAAATATGTTTGCTTGCCCTCCACGACCGACCCTAAAGTGCCAAAAATTTGGGTCGGGTATCTTATTTTATTTTATTTTCTTCAAACATGTAAAATATGAAAACTCAATATTTTCGATGGAAAACGTAAAAATTTAGCAGTATAAAGTCACATTTAGTATAAAAGCATATTTTCTCTAAATAATGACCCACAATCTTTGATGAGGCCCTGGATTGCTAGGTATTCACGATAAAAATCCATGGAATGACATCATTCTTTAAAATATATGTGAAGCGTAAAATTAAAATTTTAAAATCAGAAAAGTACCTCGGCCCAAAACAAACACCTCCGATTTTGAACAATGACCTAAAAAAAGATGGCGCAGTTATTATTGTCTAAATAACTCTGAACTGACAAGACATGGGGTCGATTTCACTAACGTTATGATGCATTGTAGCTAACGAAGGGTTCAGCTCGTAACTACAACTAGACTTCACAAAGACGTGAAAATCACCGCATCGTAAGGTATATGCATTACTTATTTAAAAAATCGAACCCTTTGTTAACGTTGCGTGGGGTCAAGAGGTGGTCGTAGCTAACGATGGGTTTTGGTCTTACGATGGGTTAACGATGCATTTTAACGTTAGTGAAATCGACCCATGGCCACTTGCCATCCCTATATATGACAAAAATATGTAGATGACATAAAAACCACAATAATACTGTAAAACAAGAAATATTTGCTAGCAATTTAATTTCCCTAATACCTCAAAATCGCAAAATTAATTTGCCGCTAACATTAATAATGTATAATGATTTCAATGGCATGATGATACAATTAGTGAAATTAAAATGCCGGCAAAAACCCCAGATTCTGAAATCGCAAAATTGTCTTTCCGCAAATATTTCTTGTTTTACATTAATAAATTTCATGGAAGGATATGTGTTAAATCATTTCATACCTCTAATTGTTGTTTCTTGTAAAGTTCTACGGCAACGAATGAATTAAGGACGCTACGTAGGACTGCTTGGTTGGTGTCCTCCCCACATCGATCTCTGAAAGATAGAAAGAAATGACAAATTGGATTATTACACCATCAGATATGCGACTTAGCTCTGTCTCAGCCAATGAGTTTTACCACTGATTGATCATCTGATTTTGGAAAACCTGTACAATGGTGAAGCTATCTCAGCATTATCAGCTAAGGCCTAAAAAATCGTTGACTTGCGCTTTGCAACTGACCCAAAATTTACGGTCATTTTTAATTTTTAATTTTTTTTTTTGGGGGGGGAACTCAAAGTTTTGCCTAACTCAACAGTGCATTTGGTTAAAATATCATGATATTTGGGATGAATTTAAACAATATTCACAGAATGTTATATATTTGCATGGATCAAGCATATATCTTGAATAATTAAAGCACAGAATGATGACAATATTTATATAAACTATTTTGTTCAATTTTTTTGTCCATTTTCAAGAGAAAAAATTATAAAAAAAACAGACCGACCATCAATTTCACCATTAAAGGGCAAGTCAACAACTTTTTTTAAAGGCCTAATGGAAACCTATGAAATAAGTAACATGCAGGTTGCGACCCAGGGGGGGCCACTTAGCCATACTGTTGTACACATGCGTGAACAAAAATACACGGAAAAAGGGGGGTACGTTTCGTGTTTAGGGTTAGAAAACACTGATTTTCAACAAAAAGGGATATTTTCAAAATCCGACCAAACATGCATGTTTAGGGGTAATTTTTTATACTTTATTAAGGGCATAGGGTTTAAACTTGTTTAAGGGGTGTTTATTTAGAAACAACTTGTTAAGGGGGTAAAATGAAAGGAATAACGGCGTGAAATCCTTGTTTAGGGGTCATTTTAAGGGCCCTGTTAACCCTTTTTTCATAAATGTTTATTGCTCTGTAACTCAGCAACGGATAATTAGATTCAAATAAAAGTATACATTTCTAGAAGCGGATTTGCATACTGAACATGATGGTTAGGTCATTTTTGGACCAAAATGTGTAATTTTGGACCTAGGGTCCAAAAATCATGTTTTGGGCCCAAAATTTTACGGGAAAGCTAACTAAATTTTGCTTCGGTAAAAATTTATACTAATTTACTCTTTAGAATCTAGAAAGCAATATCTGGGACCGCTTTTCTCAAATTTTTGATTTTTGTCTTAGTTTTTGAGATATAGCCAAAAATTGGTCCAAAAAATGTCAAAAATCCCACTCCTGACACCATTTTTGGCAAAATATGACACATTTTGACCTATTTTCGGCAATATTTCAAAAAATAAGATAAAAATAAAAAATTGAGAAATGCGTTCCTAGATATTACTTTCTAGATTCTAAAAAGTAAAATGGTTAATAATTTTACCGAAACAAAATTTAGATAGCTTTCCCGTAAAATTTTGGGCCGAAAACATGATTTTTGGACCTTGTTTGGACCTTAGGGCCAAAATTTCACATTTTGGTCCAAAAATATGCTGACCATCACGTTCAGTATGCAAATCCACTTCTAGAAATATATACTTTGATTTGGATTTAATTATCTGTCGCTGAGTTACAGTGCATAAACCATTTCTGAAAATGAAGGGTTGACAGGGCCCTTAAGGCTACTCGAAAAACGTGTTTAGGGGGTATTTTGAAAACCTTTACAAGTTCACACATGTGTACACCATTATAGCTAAGTGGCCCCCCGGGGTTGCAACATGTGGTGGGTTTCCAAAGATCACGTAATATTTTATAACAGGAAACCAACTGAAGGCCAAAAATGATCTCCTTGAATACTTCTGTATCAAAAATATTTCAAGAACTGTGGGATTTGAACCCGTGATCCCTTGCATCCCTATCCAATGTACAAAAACACATGTGGGTGCTGCCTAGGCAGTGATCTAGTGACCATAAATGAGACCGTCCATCCCAAATGAGCCGTAAATGTAGCCTCTTGCCATTTCCACTTTTTAAAATATTTGCAAAGACCATGGATTAAAATGACGCTTCAATGAACTTCGCTCGATTTTCAGAAGTTAAGTTATAGTCTGTCAAAGGTTGTCATGGAGGAAAATGTATTACTTAGATAAATGCGCTCAAAAAACCAGTAAGCTCTATACTTTCTGATGATTGTGGTAAAAATTATACAGATATATTTCATATTTCCGATCACTTTCTTGAAATGAAACTTTGCTGGTGTTTTGAAGTAAGCTCAAGGATTGTGAATCTGTCAAAAAATCAATTTCTGCACATTTCTACCTTGACATGTATTTTCACCTGTAGCGCAAAATGACGTTTGCTGCATTTACAGCTCATTTGATATGGACGGTCATAAATATCTCTCGGTGATGACACATTCAGATACTTTTTTAGGGTTAATGTCAAATGGACAAGTATATTTCTAATAACAGGTAAAATGTTAAATACTTCAATTGTATTCTTCAAAATGTATTGTTTCATGATTTTTAAATAAAAACAAAAGAATACTTTGGGCATATACCCAAAAGAATAACAAATAAAAGCTGCTACAAAAACACTCATTTCAATTGGATTAAAGATCTTTCTGTATTTCAATTTTAGATGCAGGAGAAGGAACATAGAACCCAGTGGAAAATCTGCACAAGTGACAATGGCATGAAAATCAAATGCACATACAACACCGGGACCTATAATCAGACCCGGAGTCAAAGCAAGGGAAGTACTCAGGGGCGTAACCAGCTCTGACCGACCGGGAGTTGGTCAAGACTCAAAAGGCTTCCCGATTTTTGTACTGGCTTGGAGGCAGTGATTGTGTTTTTTAACGTGCGCATAGCGTGCACGCAAAAATATTTAGACAAATTTGTTTATTTTAGCTAAAAAATGCCTATTTTTGGATGAAATAATGGTTTCTTTCTTCTTTTTTTTTCTCCTTTCCCTTTTCTCTTCCTTCCTTTTCTTTCATTTTCTCTTTCCTTCCCCTTTTCCCTCTTCTTTCCCTTTTCTCTTCTTCGCTCTTTCTCTTTTTCCTCCTTTTCTTCCCTTCCCATTTTTTTGCTCTCCTTCCCGATTTTTTTGCGGGGGCAAGATGCCCCCCTGCTCCCCATTGCTTACGCCCATGGAAGTACTGCTGCTCTAACCTACTTTACTTACCTCTGAAGTTCTTTCAGTAGGAGTTCCTGAAGATGTCTCTGAAGAGGTTTGATCATTTGTTTCTTCCAGATTTCTAAGGCAAGCTGAAACAGAATAATAATAATGTGAAGAAAATATGTTATTATAAATTTGTCAGGATTAAAACCATACAATGAAACATTGATGTAGGACGTTGACCAGTTTTTGTTTGTCCATCATGAGCAACATACCTCTTTTGGGTGATAAAGCATAAGTTGAAGAATGAAGGAAGGGTAACAAAAGAAAGCAATCCTTCATAAAAGATGGACCTACCAGATCAGGGTCAAGTTTTAAGGCCTTTTCATCTTCTTGCAAATCATGGGATAACAGTTCGGCGGAACTCACAATTAGGATACGTATCCGAATTTGGATACTCCGTATCACAATTCGGATACCCGTATCCGAATTTGGATTAAAAACAGCTGAAACGGGATATCAGCTGATATGAATATTCAGCTTCGCCGCGCACCATATCGGTATGTATAAAAGTCAATAACATTATCATCATTTGTCATCTAAATTCTAAGAAAGTTTAAGCCAATTTATTTTGCCTTCTGTGATAAGAAGCTATCAGGACATGTTTCGAAGCTGTTCTGCTGGAACTGCACAGATGAAAATGACATTTCCACAGATACATTTATCATAAATGCAAGCAAGATGTTGCACATGTACTTGCCAGCTTTGTTTCCTGCGCCACGATAGGAGTATCAGAATTCAGATACCCCTCCATATCTTTATTCTGATACGGGTATCACAATTCGGATACGAAATATACGTGGGTATCCGAATTCGGATACGTATCCGAATTGTGAGTTCCGCCGAACTGATAACCTACCTCTCCTATATCCATGAGTTGCTCCTCGCTAGCTTCATTGAGTGAGAAACCAAAATTCTTATCAGCCTCGCTCATCCTCAGCTTCTTGATGTACTGTTGATTAAGGTACCTGAAAAATGTAAATTGAAATGAAAAATAGCGAGGTTAATACTGTATTGTCCCAATAAATGCTCTTTCTCTAATAAATGGTCCCCACTATTTACAAGAAACCCTTAACATTTCAGGGCATTTATCTTACATAAGCTTATCACAATTGTACCGAGTGGTATAAGGCTTATGGCAGTCAATAAATGAGATACTGCCCTCAGAGCTGTTGAAAATATCCATACTATTTCAAGGTTTTGGTTATCACAATATGCTGCCATTTTTAAGCTTAACAAATTTATGCTGAAATCAGCCTGAAATATTCCCTACTTTGGAAAGTAACAAACCCAGGGGCATTTATTACAGATAATATGTGACTTGCTCCCACATAACCCGGACAAAGTCGCCAGAACACTTACAGAGATATAGCCAAATAAACTTGTTACAAATCAATAGAAAACAAAGGATTTTTCAACCTAAATATCACTTTTTGACATACAAAACAATGAGCGATCCTGGAGTGTGATATATCATTGGAAAGCTTATAATTTTGTCATTTTAAATTTGGTAAAATTTGAAAAAGGGATTTGTGCGACTTTGTCCGGGTTTCGACAGAGCAGGTCACATATGGTATGTACACTTCAGTTTTAGTTATTTGCCACCTGGCAATAAAATGCACTGTTTAAATTCAATCTATAAACACTCAACACATAAGAGGTATTTTAATCCAATGCACAAGGGGTGGAGGTGGGGTACTTTCCAGATTGGTGTTTAAAAATTTACTTTAAAGGTGTAGGTTCCTATTTCAACATGTGTATTATTTACTTTTAACTAATTGACCTTGACCTCTGAAATGCATTTTGCAAGGTTTAACCCTTAGGTTGTTTCTTGTTTACCCATTAAAGGTAAAAGAAAGTATGCACCTCTGGGGATGAGGCTGGTATGTAAATACATAAGAAATGGAAAAAAGGTATACCGATTAGTTTTACGTTTTATGCAATATCTCCAAAACTATAAAGACTTTGAAGGTGACATTTTGGATTTATAATCAGAAGTTTCAATTTGACATCAAAAAATATACTACTTCTGGTTGAGCCCTGGGGGATGAGAATGTGATCGGAACCTACACCTTTAACTGAATTAAGATCATGACATATTTTGTAACAAGTGGGATATAAAACAAAAACCTGTTCTTTAAACTATTAACTGTACCAAATTGTTGACTATATAACGGCATTGCTACTTACGAGTATAAGCGGTCCATGTAGGCAGCCCCTTTATAGTACACCTCCCAGTATTTATGGTACATGGCGAGCAAATTTTCACCCGCCTCTTTGATTTCCTGAAAATAAGTTATAATATAAGCACATATATTTAGTTAAAATATAATTGTATGGTTTTGAGTTAGAGAATAAAAGATAAGATTTATTGTTTTGCCTGTCATCTATCGTCTCATAATGGATGGGCGTACATTATTTTTTCGTAATGGGCACCCCCGCAGATCGCCATCTTTTATTCTCATTCTTAGTCACAAATTTGAGTCATTTATAAACTAAAAACGATGTAAATTTTTGCCAAAAACTATAAACATTATCATTGGAAAAACGTACACCCCTATTCAAACACGAAATATTCCAAACCCAGTAAAGCTGTTCGCGCCGGATGTGTGCGTATACCTGCATCGCGTCGTGATTTTGAACGTGCGGCACCAATGCGTTTCACGCTGAACGCACTGTCATCTATCTTCTCACAATGGATGGCCAAAATTCCTTATTAGGAAGTAAAATCGCACTCAGTGACTAAGAATGGTATTCGTTTTCTTGAAATGCAAATTATTACATAGTAAACCACTTATAAACACCTCACAAAAGATAAGTGAACACTTAGTCTGATCCCCATAAATCCAAGTAGGAGCCCTCAAAAAAATAGGTTTTTTTTTCATTTTGCGTAGAGTACAGAGCTGTTTTACCAACTTAGACACATGTAATTATTCTTTTGGATAACATTGGTTTGACTTTGCACAGCAGCTCTGTACTCTACGCAAAATGAAAAAAAACCAAACACTGATCGTCTATCGATTCCACTAGGCATTGTGGTGATGCTCTATTACACTGCGGGTATACCCAAAATGTGAGAAATGAAAATTGAGGTAGATTTTTCAAACGGCTAATGTAAAGCGATGGTAATGGTTTTTGATGTCAAATTTGGGGTCAACATTTAGCTGAGATTCCATATTTTTCATTTATGTCAATATCGTTGGACTTTGAGGGCTCCTACTTGGATTTATGGGGGTCAGACTAAGTGTTCACTTATCTTTTGTGAGGTGTTTATCTCTTGACTGCATCACACAAATGGGTCAGGGAAAATGTGAGACCTGAATTTCAGTTTTCAGTCATGTTTGGTAAGCCTGCTAATCATTTTCGGATACCCTTGTCCCATTAGCCATCAATTATCATGATTACTTGTTTTTTGTTTATTGACAGCTTTTGAAATCTGTATCAGAATAGACACTATCCAGCATGGACCCCACTATACTTTGATCGACACCAAATAGGCGGGCCTCTTCACATCGTGAATTTATACAGATAAGCGCGTGCGTAGCTGTACACATCACAACTGAAGGAGACGCAGCGTACGTTGCACGTCTGACTCACGCATCAGCATCTACGGCGCACATGTAACTGGGATTATGTTAACTTGCGGTTGAAGAAAAGCCTCATAATTCCCGCCTATTTAGTGTTGATCAAAGTATACATGATGCGATGTGCTGTACACAACGACCCAAGGAATCAAAATCCTGACTATAGTAAACATGGCAAGTAATATACATTTCCTTGTGCTACTTTAAAGTCTACATACCTGATATAATGAATCCACATGATCTTCTAAGAATTTCTTGGTTTCCGTATAAAGTCTATCACTGTGTGGTTCGGGGAATGCCACACATAATGCGTATACATCTCTGCAGATAGTTGGTCAAGGATGTGTAACAAATCAAACATCTTACTGTCAGAAATCTGTTAAAATAATTGTGCTTCAAACTAGGTTGCCAACTGTGCATGTCCTATGGGCATATAGATGCAATGTTTCCCGTAACAGCTACCCAAAATCGCTCGAGTCAACAAAGCAATGGAGATTAAGTGTCTTGCCCAAGGACACAATCTGTTGGATGTAGTGGGCTTGAACTCATGACCTTCTGATTCTGAGTCCTGCACTGTTCCACTAGACTACACAAGCTACTTGTAAACAGAGTGCCATAATAATTTTGCTATCATGAGTTCAAAATATAATACTGATATATTGCTGTAATTTGGCTCTATTACTTCTTAAGCTTTCACTAAGCTATAAAAACTACTTACTAAAATTCTTAGATATAAACATGATGAGGCAAAAAAAGAAACAAGTTTGTTTCTGGTAACCCGCGCGCGTTTCTGTTAAGTGAGATATTTCCTGCATTATTTTTTTAAAATCTTTACTATTGATAAATAAAACAATTCTGCAAAAAATTGAGACTTGCGTACTTTTTAACCTTGTTGTATATTAATTTACATACCACAATCTCCATCTACATTTGATCTCTCGAGATACTCAAGCCATCAGAGCATGTAAAAACTCATTACCTCATCAGTTGAGTGGTATAACCATGATAACATGCATTTCTCAACTCTGAGCAATTGTAAAACTAAACTGAATGTTAGTAAGTAAAGATGCAACAAAACAAGTCGCATGTTGTATTATTTAACATAAAAGGGCGGCTATAGTTATACAAAGCTTTTATGATTAATAATGATATTAATAAATAATATAAGAAACAAAGAGCATTGTTTTAATGTGTTTTTCTTTCTGCATTTTTTTGGATAAAAAAAAAGAAAAATAGCATATAGCATTGCATTTTCGAATTAAGTAAAAAAAATAAAAAATAAAAAGCCGCGTATCGCATTGTACTTTTCAAGCATGTTACCAGAAACAAACTTGTTTTTTTATTTGGCCTAACAACTAAATATCAGAAGCCATGGTCACATTAAAAGGATACGAAAACCTATCATTCCATGTCTTGCGTTTGACGTTGCCTAGCCGTATCACTCCTTGCACCGTCTCCAGTATCCGACTCCAAGTCTCTTCAAAATCAACAACTCTTGGTTTCAAGGACATTTTGTGAGTTTCAAATGTTGAATACTATAGCATCACTGATGGGAAGAAAGAATAAGATTAAATCAATCAATCAATCAATCAATCAATGATACAAGTCATTGGCGTAGCCAGGGGTGTTCGGAAGGGGCGCGCGCACCCCGGGGGTCTACAAAAAAATGGGAAAAAGAATGACAAAAATAATAGGAAAACAACCAAAAAATGGACGCAGTAGTCCTAATTACTGCTAATAATACATTTAGCGCCCATCCAATACAGGCCGATACCCCTAGTAACCCCTGGATCCGTCGCCGTTTTGAACAAGGGTTTTTTGCGCACCCTGGGGTCCGCAATCCTGGCTACGCATATGCAAGTACTTGCATAACATTTATACCCCATGAAGGAGTACAGGGGACCCACGGCTTTACGTGACTGTCCGACCACGGAGCAAGTAGAGTAAAGTTTCTTGCCCAAGGAAACAAGGAGACGAACATGGATGAAACATCTAGGAAACAGATTTTTTAAATGGACCCTTGTCAAAGGTAAGCACACCCAAATCTTTGGTTACCAATTTGAGAACATTCATAACTGCTCAAAGGTTTGTTTGTGCTCAATTATGGTGACTTTATTTTAAGCTTGTATTATACCGTGGAATTTTCTCCTATGTTATGTTAAAAGAAACTTTACTCTACTTGCTTCGTGCTTTGGAGGGCATGTAAAGCCATCGGTCCCATCTGAAGTGTTCCTGACGTATGTAAAAGAACGTCACAGGATAAGCTACGGCTGTTCGAAATAAGATTAGGGGAATCCTCCCCGGTACTGTGACCGTCTGTCAAAATACGTCATTTACAATAGGACCAGAGTGCATAGTCACTTAGTATAACTTCAAAAGTATATCATCTCTCTTGGACCATAATGCTCATCTAGATGCTAAACAGGCTTTGATGAGAATAAGCGTAGAAGTAGAAGTAGAGTCTACTATCACTACAAGAAGTATTTGATTGTTTTGATTTGGATGTCGCGGGGGAAGGCTGGAGCGGCCGATTGAGCTAGCAGTCCTATTAAAAAAAAAAAACGACCGACCGACCCTCTCTGAAAAAAGCTGTGGAGGGCAACCAAAGAATTTTTTTTTGGCCTAAGTTCCATATAAACAAGACGTAAAGCTATAGACTTAATCCTCCAGTCGCAAATGAGGGCTCCCTCACTTCCGGTTCATTACTGACTAGCATTATACAGTGTAGCATGCATGCACTTTTTGTAAGTTTGAGGATTTCTTCCTAGTAAAATCGCCGATCTCCACGTGTAAACAAACAGAGCGGAAGGATAGTTTTTACCGCTATTTCTGATCGGGAATATTTGAGTAAATGTTACCAAAATAAATAATTAACTAAATTGGTTCTTGAAAATAATGCCCACAGTGATTTGTACATGATATTTTAAATTGATGGTTATAAATAGGAACAAAGTCATGGGCTAATTTAAGCCCATGAGATCGCATGCGTTGCTATCGAAAAGCTGTCAAACCGTAAGGCCAAGAAAAAAAATTGTATGTTTGCCCTTTCGCGACCGACCGAAAAATCACGAAAATCTTGATTCGCCTTTCTTTTTTTTTTCATTCATTAACATTTGGATTTTTGAGGAAAAAATATATTACAAGGAAATAATACTTATTTAATACAATTTTTAGTTTTTCGAAACCCAAATGCATCAATTTTACCTGCAAAAAATGTTTTAAAAATCGTTTTATATCGTGGATTGATTGTACAAATGCGGAAAAGATCCGGGTTGGGGCCGAGCAACACTACAAAGGCTTTTAAGCATTGGTTTCAATGGAGACCCTATTTAGTGGTGTGCTCTCTTGGCTGAGTGAGTTAGCCTGTTTCCAAAATGGCGACCTTCCCTGTTTGTATGTCTGCATGCAAAATTGTGTGGAGTTTGGAAGCATCCATTGATAAGGCCAAAAAAAAAAAAATGTTTTGTTGTACTCGACCGACCGACCCGGTATTTGAGGCCGACCCTTATCTTTTTTTTTTTAATATGCAACTGAAAAAACAACCAAAACTTATTCTAAAACGGCGACCAAGTTCTGAATAAGATCCCAAATAGCATATCTTGCATAGGCTGACCGGCATAAAGTCATCGTAGCGGCGATGTCAGGCTTAAATACACACATCGTACAAACAGCATGTGAACTTATAGACAGCAGAACGCGACTGTTAAATGACATATTTTAATAATAGAATCCCAGTATAGTGGGACAAAAGTATGAAAATATTTTTTTTGAAATATATGTTTAATTTCATACGAAATATTCATTGATACACCTAAATATATATTCTTAAATTTGTTACTGTCAATATTTTGCAAAAACAAAATTGTTTTATTTAAAAACTTACAATTTTAAAACGGTGATGTTTCGCACCACGAATATGTACTGCACGGGAATCTGTTCGGTTACTACTAGCAGCCATGGGTCCCTTTCGTGAGTAGGTTTGAGGTATGCTCTCGGTATTGAGCTAAAACAAGGACTAAATACGAGGCCAAATATTCTTGTTTCCGTTCGTAAGACATTCAAACTGTCATCAATTATACCCAATGAAGTTTATTTAAGCTTGAAACCTGAACCAAATGCCACCATTCTCAAGACGGAGGATTAGGAACGGAAGACGGGTCCATGTCAAGTGGAACCCATGGCTATGCTTTGCTTCTTACCTTTCCACAAGGCCCTATTGTTAAAAAAAAAATAAAAAAACCCAAAAAACTTCCGACCGACCGACCGACCCTATCTTTTTGGACCATTACTAGTACAACCAAACATATATATTTTATTTGACCTAATGTATTTCATATATGATCACGTTTTGAAATTAACTGTGCCAGCGAGTTTTTAAGCTCTAACTTCAATTCTGTTCAGGTTCAATGGATATAAAAAAAATATGCATTTTCTTTGAAACAATACCTTTCAAATCTACCAAACACATGCTATGAAATAAAAGCGCATTTTTATTAGGAGCCCCTCCATATTTGAAAATGGGTCCAAACATGGAAAACTGTGTTGAAATTTCCTGTAGATAGGCAGTTCAGGTGAAAAAAATAAGTTAAGCTAAACATGCTTTTATTGTGGTAGATGGAAAGAACTTGTGATCAGCTTTCAAAAACCGTTTGAATTTTGAAAATCGGTCAATCCGTTCAAATGACACTATTGTAGACATGCATTATGATGTATTTCTTATGTATTTCTTTATTTTAACCATGGCACCATAAATTCAGATAAAATATATACATTTTGTGTCATAAAAGCAAGACCAATTTAAATAATTACATGAAACTTGGAATATAAGGTAAATGACACATGAGCTTTTCAAAAATCA
>JXSR01S017583.1:23529-40062 GCA_000969725.1 Ophiothrix spiculata
CACCTTTGTGGTGTAAAAACCCGGCAAATTTGCCACTAGCGTCACTACGTGAAGCGATTTACGATATTGCGACCGATAAGCTGGTGAAAATGGCTCGACAAGTTAAGCTCGGACGCATTTACGTTAAAGACAAAGATAGCTTATTCTACTGGGCAGTAAAAGTTGGCCAAATATGGTATGTGACTGATGGACACACAGTCAACAGGAACAGAGGATATGCAGCATCGAATTGGGCGGGGTCACTCGGGGGAGAACTTGCTGGAGAGACTGACCGAACAGATACGGAAATCGATCAATGGCTGGAGAGATGGATTAATAATAACGGAAATTCAGAATACAATAATGGCCAAAAATTTGCATGGGAATTCATGGACTGGCTTACAGATGCCAATTTTATCTGTCCTCATAATTTTGATTATACTTCGAAATATGAAGGTACTCTTCTCGATGCTGAAGTTAAGACATTTGCAAGAGTCGAGGAAGGGAATGCTATTGCAAGGGTTTCATATGGCGGTAAGACATCACGATATTCTATGGGACCTATCAACATAGACACAACATTAGCAGACGCTAAAGTTCAGGCTGTAGCTGGACCAGGACTGGGTGCCTGGGCGGATGCATCGCTTGGCAGAGGTGAAGTGTCTTTTGGAAGCGTTGTGGGTGCTCATGTTGACATAAACGCCAACACTGGTGCTGGAATTCGCAACGGAAACTTTGATGCTCATTTCCTTGGATTTGGTGGCAAAGTCGGAGCTGATGGCGTCAGTGTGGACACTCCAGTGGGTGGAGTCACTTGCAGTGTCATGTAATTTTTAGATTTACAAAGAGTAGAATTATCTGATCTGCAATTATAACTAGCATGTATGAAGAGAAACAATGGATGAGAATGTGTTGTCATGAGACTTAAGTCTAAATGACCATTAATGAAGGAACAAACTTTATGGTAAAGATCATTTTTTGACTATAAGTTTATCTGACTTTTTTATTATAAAAGCACAAAGAAGACATTGCATGACCACATCTCCAAAGCACATTTTTATTCAGCAACTCTTATCCTAAAATGTGTCTTAGGTTTATCTCATGTTTGAAGAGACAATTTTTAAATTTACAAGCAAATCAATGTATTTATAAATATCTATAGTGCCCGAGGCTCAAACCAAGGGAGGCCGGATGCTGATAGTAAATTTTGTTGTAGACTCAACAGGTATACACTGTATGCAGCGCCCCATGAAGGAGCATTCGCACAGGGGACCCACGGCTTTACTGTGACTGTCCGACCACGTAGCAAGTAGAGTAAAGTTTCTTGCCCAAGGAAACACATTTAGGATTATGGCAAGCGGGTTAATGCAAAATTGAATCTAACAGTGAGATAAAAAAATGGGTGTTTCCTTCGTGTAAGATATTTATGAGCTAGACTGCTTCAAAAGACTTATCACTATATAATCAATACATGTGTTAACAACAGATTTCATGCTAGACTAAGTTCATGATGTCTTACATGACCATGAAGGATGAACCAAAAATGTGATGACTCAACCCGAAAAGGGGGACTTTGCACCAGAATACTTTTCAAGATACTGGTAAAAGTAGGTGGAAAAAAATAATAAGAATTTTCAGTAGATTTTCTGTTGTAAAATGTGATCGCCTTGATCAATTTCGACAAATAAGGTGTCATTTTAAAGCTTAGAAAATGCTGTAACAGATGCAATGATAAACTCAAAATTGATATCATCTGCAAAGTCTCCCCCCTTTCAGGGTGAGTCATCACAAATGATTTGCTATATAGTAAATATTTATTCACTTGGAGATGTCCTGTAATGATAGCTGCCTGGTGTAAATAGATTGAAGATGAGGTCCTCGGTTGCAAGCTGCGGCCGGAATGGGTGATTACATTCTGATAAAGAGCCACGATAATCGATAAGGAAAGCAAACTGTCAAAATACCTTGAATTATGCAGTAAACAGTCCATTAACACACTAATATGACCATACAGGAAATAACTAGTCAGTATTTCTCGGATCATATCAATGAACCCAATTTGCTGGATATTCAAATTAACTGAAGTTCAAGGTTTTTCTTTATGGTAGCAACAAAATTAGGCAAATATAATACCAAAATCATGAACGATTCATGTACAAGAACATATTACTAGTAGTACATGTAATAATACGCAGTGATTTGGTCTTAATCATTACTAGTCTCTTACACAATACAAAAACACAAGTTCACAATGTTGTAGAATACAAGGGATATCTTGTCACAGAGTCTGATTGCTTATTGCATACTTCAAGGTTTATAATCGAGCATTCTTTCACACTGGGTTTGAAAGTTGTAGGACCAATCCAAAGTCTAGATGGCTTATTCTCCGATAAAGTGTGCAACTTTGCCGTTTTGGTGTTGCTCATGTTCGTGTTGCTTGTTTAACGTTGTAAAACCTATAACAAATGATTTGAGTGGTTTAGGTGATACATTACAGTCACATTAGTAACATATGTGAAGCTAAACAATTTATCATTCCAGGAAAGTAGATAACGATTAATCTGAAAATGCCAAATGGTTACTTTTCCCCATGTCGCCAGCCATACTTTTTATGTTTTAGGTGCCCCCGTTCCTAAAATATTCGGGCATATCAAACGCAATGCACACTGTTAAAACAGCCCGTAATAGGTATTGATAATGACAAATAAAGTTTAATTATATTAAGTATTTGATATGGCATACGAGCTTTTTAAAGCATGTCGCCAATATTGCAAACAGATACGAAGCAGATTCTAAAATCGATAACAAAGTATGAAAATGAATTTGTTGATGGATGATTCCGCATTGGGTTTATCAAGTAAACTTCAGTGTTGAATAACATATATGTTATATAGAATTATATATTTACAGTAATGATTTACAAGGATATTAATATCAAAAATACCGTATGTGACTGTCACGTCACGACAGATATGAACAGCACATTTTGCTCCCTTCTCGCAAAACGCGGTACACTATGAGCAAAATACTACACCACAGTGTAGTATGTGTAAAGCTCCTAAATTAGTGTAAAGATCAAGTTTGTAAGAAAACTAATTTTCTCAATAATGAATATTTAAAAAAAGATTCCAACAGATACGAAACGACAGATACGAAAATAGGAATAGGGAATACAATGGTTAAAAATCAAGTATTTTTAAAACATCTCCCATGCACTTTTCCTTCTTCAGAAACCATAAGAGTTTATGATTTTGTATGTTTTTCATGAGTTGTTACTAGTCGAAATTTCAACATTTCTCTAACCAAAGTTGCACGCTTTATCGGAGAATGAGCCAGTAGGGGTTTTGTTTACAAAAAGACAATTGAGGCAAATTATGCTTGAGCTCATTTTATTTCATTGTACATAAGCTTATGCTATAATCAATTTAAGGAAAATCTGTGCATGGAAATATTAATAATCAAAGTTTGAAACATATTGTCAATAAATATTAAACTAAATTAGTTGTACACATATATGACCATAATGATGTCTCTTTCTGGTACATTGGATCTTTATAAGGTAATCACAAAAAACAACTTGAAAATTGGATTGTTTTATATTGTAAAGTTTTAGAAATTCAGTTCATATTTGATTTTAATAATAATATTAAACTTGAAATAATAATAATATCAAACTTGAAATTAGGAAAAAATAACAACAGAAAAGTCAAAACAAAGGTTGACAAAACTAAAAACTAAAACAATAAGACAATCACTAGATAAAAAAAATAATATTTTGATACTAAACTCAATCAATTCTCAATCATTCTTGTACCAATTATGCATCATTTACTGTAAAAGTACAAATTTTCGCAAGGTTTTTATTTTCACAAATTTCGCAAATAGACATCAAATCGTGAAAATAAAAACTCGTGAAAAGTATCCTTAGTACTAGGTTTCTATTGTAATGACATCAAGTAAATTCCCGCCAATTTGACTAAATCTGCAAAATTGTGGAAATGAGCATCAGTTCCGCTTAAACTAACACAGTAATTGCAACGACTAGTGGGACATTTGGACTTGAATATCAGAGGTTTTGTGTGCGTTGTTGACATCATTTTCACACCATCTTACTCTAAAGGGTCTGCAATCATAATTTCGTTGATTTTTGGTACATCAAAGCTTTTGATTATGAATTCTTCTTGAACTGTGTGCTATTTGATAGTGAACACAGACATCTGTTGCTACAAGAGGTGCCTCTGCTTCATATTTTAAAATTTTGTTGGCTTTTCGCAAGATCAATGGCTCAACTCAGACCCAATAAGTAATGCAATGGAGTATGGGTCTGAAAGCTCAGACTACAGTCAGGGAAAAAAGTCATTGGAACTTTTGAGTCTTTTCAGTTGCATTCATCCGTTTAAAACACTGGAAATTACAGTAAGAGATGGGTAAAGTTGAAGGCAATAAAGAACTCTTCTCTTCTGACCCTGTTTCAATGTTGGATGTTAAGATGCTCCTTGTGTTCGAATCAACATTGAGTGGGAGAACGGGGAAAGCGTGCAAAATCAATGACATGCACAGGTAGTTGTGCCAAGACTTTTTTCCCTGATTGTAGGTATGCTTTCAGTTCCGGGTGTTGTGATATATAGTTTCAAATTTTCATCATAACAAACATCCCTGAAAAAGCAAATAGTACTGAAATGTTAATGCAAGAAAAATCTTAATTCAATTTTTACAGCTCAATTTGTCAGCTCTTATAATTTACTAATGTAAAAGATACTATTGGCTTTTGTATAAGCTGGGAGAATTTCAGTTTGGATACATGGTGAGCAGAAACAACGAGCATCAGAGTTTGACTTTATTTTCAATTGAAAGGATCTACTAAAACTAAGAAACACCCAAATTTAGCTGCATGTAACGCAATTCGAGGCTCTTCCTACTAACGACCAACCCTTAAGCTTCATTACATGCACGGTGAACCAAAAGATACTCTTTATATAGACCACGACACACCTTTTTTTATTTCAAATTAACTCATTTTCCGAAATTTCAAAATTTTCTAGGCAAGATCTTCATATGAATAAATTATTTAAAATCTACTAAAATCTAGCTAGGCCTCCCCACCTATAATATCCTCGCCCAAATTTCAAATCATGCAGAAAATAAATTGAATAATAAAAACATCAGAAATTTTTACCCACAAAATCATTGAAAAGGTTGATTGTCATTTTGTAAATGAATTGTACTAACACACTCTAGAAATATGCACAGTGGAACCTCGTTAACACAAAATCACTAGGGCCTCAGATTTTGTGTTATCCAACTAAAATCACAAAGAAAGTCAATACTTTTGGCAAAACAATCACTGTGTTATCAGGGTCTTTGTGTTATCCAATTAAATTCACATAGAAAGTCAATATACTTGGGGCAAAACAACCATTTTATGTTATCAGGATTTGTGTTATCCAACTAAATTCACAAAAAGTCAATACTTGGGTCAAAACAACCATTTTGTGTTATCAGGGTTTTTTTTTTGACTGGATTTGTGTTAATGAGGTTACACTGTACTCCCAAGGTGCACGATAAATGTTTAAACTATATGCTAAACAATAATTTATTGGAGAGTTTAAACAGAATCCATAGTGCAGGGCCCCATTGTTTGTTAATGCAAGCCCTGCCACAGATTTTTGTTTACATTGTCCAATAATTTTTTGTTTTTCCTATAACTAAATTTTGTTTTGAAAAAATACTTGCAGAAAATCACTAAATGCTCATTATAATATATTTTATAAGAAACAACTTCATATTAAATTTACGGCAGGATCTAAAAACACTTTCATCATACAGTTCTCAGCCTAAACAATGCAGTAATGCATGAGTAATAGTATAGAAAAATACATTTTTTATAAAAGCAATGGTACAAATATTTTGATGAGGTAAAAAGATTTTTTATTCCACAAATATTCCACAAAGGGAAGTCAAGTGGATTAAAAATCTAATGTTTAACCACAAGAAAACATTTGCTCTATTCCATTTTCATGAATGAGAAACAGTATTTGTTTTATATAACTTGTGCAAAGATTTCAACACATACAAAATTTCCAAGTCTGTATGTTTGTTAAAGCAATACTATAAAGTGTTAAAAATGAAGCGCCCTCTGTCACCTATGACTTTTGATATTTTGGGCTTATTGGGTTAGTTTTTGAATGCCCTCCAAACGATTTGGCTCAAAGATGCTTATTTTTTCTGTTATGGCCATTTGTTGAATTAAATTCGGGATCCCGAATTTAATTCCACATGTATTAGTATAGGAAAATATGCATGTGCTTTTTATACATTTTGGGTGGCAAAACTATTTTTTCTCACAAATTACACTTGAAAACGCTTTTAGATAGTCACATTCCTTCATTTTATGCTGCTTTTACAATAATCCATTTTTGATCAAAATAGTATTGCTTTAAGTCTAAAAAAAGAAACCTTTGCATGAGTTATATAACAACATCAAGTGGGATACTTGGTAAGGTGGGACTGCAATTTGTAACGCGCCAATGATGACAAACTTAACTCTTTCTCTCCGGCAAGCCACTCACAGTGCACAGCGGCTCGCAAAAGCGTGTATGATTGGCCAAGATTTACTTTTGGTGGCAATTTTTTCAAATAGCTCCAAAACAAAAAATACAAGCCCAAATTGGTCGAAAATTCACCAGCAAGCAGTTGAAACAAAATCTAGAGTCAACATTTTTATTAGCAAAGAGAACAACCAAGGCACTATACAATTATTGTATGCTGTCATAAAGTGCTGTGAGCTGCTCAGAGCGGCTTTCCATCGAAATAGAACGTATGGTGGAAAGTTTATTCCGGAGTGAAAGGGTTAATGTAGTGAGTTACTAATATTTGAAAGCTACCATGCGGAGAAGACCTTGGTCATCCTAGTAATAACATCGTGAACATTAGGCCCCACCCAAGTAGCCAGGATTGCGTACCCTGGGGTGCGCAATAAATCCTAGTCCAAAATGGCGATGGGTCTAGGTGAGACGAATTCGTCTCAGGGTCTAGTGGCCACTTGGGGCACCTATATCGGACGGGTTGTCAAATGTACTATTAGCAGTAATTAGGTCTACTGCACCCTTTTTTGTTGTTTTCCCAATTGTTTTTACTTCTTTTTTCCTTATTCCATTTTTATTTGGTGTAGACCCCCGGGTTGGGCACGCCCCTTCCGCACCCCCTGGCTACATCTTGAACATTAGGCCCTTAGTAGAAGTGACACTTTGGGGTCGACGCTACTTGCATGATAACAAATTGCAGTCTTACCTAAACATCTTTTTTTTTTAAATAATACTTGCCTTATCCTACAATATCCAGTTGACACATAATATTTTAAATATGTTTATAAAGTTTAAATTTGTTTGAAAAATAAATTCTACGCCATACACCCAAAATTGAATTCCCAATAGAAGTTTTGGTAATAGCATATACAGTAGAAACTCAGAATGAAATCTAATATAAGAAAATTTTCCTATATACCGTTTTGTTCCTATTAATCACCCAATGGGAGGCGACATTTCATGAACAGTGGGAGATTATTCGAGACAGATTTTCAACTTCAAAATTTGTACAAAATTGCCACGTAAGCTTAACAATTAAGGGACCTTTATGTTATATGGCCGTCTATAACCCGGATGTACTGAAATTTTTTACATCATATCCGTGATCGAGACCTCATTGATTAACTTCCCGTACTGGTTCCTGGTACTCGCCTTTGTTGGTAAGCTTAATGATATAAGAAAATGCTTCAAAATTGAATGTTTTTTAACACCTCCCTTTGAAATTTTTTTGGGGTGGGCATTTAATAAAGCATAGACGATTAATAGGAACAATTATACAATATGGTTCGATATATAGTTTCCACTGCGCATGTAATACATTGTGATAGATCTTCATAATACAGATTCCTTTGACCCCATCCTATAATAGTTTCTAAATAAAGATAGGTGTTACGGGTGACACCCTACTATTACATGTATGACTAACAAATACAAGGCAGCATAGTGCACTCCCAATCACCTGCTTTGAATTTCCCAGTACAGTAGATACCTGGGTATAGGTACAGCACAAGGTCATAAGAATCTGCTTATGATACGTTTAATTTTTTTCATGGAAGAGGCAAAATATCAGTAGACATCATGGCCCGTATTCCAGAAAGGTGTTTAGCTAAATCAAGGTTTTATTTCTCGTCAACAGCACGACTCATTGAACTGTTCTGCTTGAAAGCTGCAATGATGCGTATCATTCCTGGACAGTTGATGCTCAGTTAAACAATGGTTTAGCTAAACATCTTTCTGGAATACGGGCCTAAATGTCTATACCTTGGCTCAATTTCACTGACCATTACAATGCATCATAGCTAAAAGGAGTTTCAATTTAATAGAAAAGAATCAACAATTTATTAAATGCATTTACTATTAAAACCCATCATAAAGTTTTGATTATCTGGCAAGTTATGATGCATGGAAATTTTGAGTGAAATTGTACCCTGGTGATTTGGCAAATAGTTCAGCAAAAGGACGGTTAATTCTACCTTACAACAAAGACAACGTATATCAAATGGCCAAAAGATGCATGTCACATGTAAACATACTTCAAGTATGTTTACTCTGCGATTTTGCGATCCACAGGACACGATTTGTGGTCTTCGATCTGGCGAAATTGAAAAATAAAATTTTTTAAAAGAAAACTTCAAATTTCGACAATTTTTTGATGTTAATGCGCATGTTTAAACTAACGCACGTGGCAGATTTGAGACTAAATATTACAATGTGGCCTTATTTACTGTCTCTTGAAAGGCAGACCTCAACAAATAATTGCATTTATTCCAAAATGTCCACAGTGGTGCAAAGAAAAATACAATGAACATTCTGCTTAATTTTTAGTACAATCATGAGGATGTCCAAAACATTTCAAAGAGTGTGTACCAAACATACATTGTATACCACAGCACAATTGTACAATATCCATGTTCCCGCTCAGGATTTTGACTTTGCGTCAAGGCAAAATAAAAAAATACATCTTGCCAATTTCTGAAATATCAACTTTCCGAAAATAAAACCTGAATAAATCTGAAGTAAATGAACGTTGTGTATAACCAAAATGTTTTGGGAATCCCTTGCACCAATTTTTTGAGCTTTGGCGCCAATTTTGTAACATATGGCCTTAGCTGGAACATTGAACTGTACAATCACTGTAAGATTTGTGACAGTAAAATTGGAATTCAAATGGCTGTGATGCACAATGTCTGCTTGGCGCATTTTATTATTTGTAAATTACAAGTTTAGAGATGGATGCCGGCAAATACCACTTGAAAGTTTCTTAAAAAGTGGGTGGATTTAGGCAAAACTGGCCAAAAAGGGCAAAAAGTAAATAAACTAATAAAATTTAAAGATAACAAAAATCTAAATTACAATTGAATGTGTACGGTACACCACAGGAAACATAAGTCAGAATTTGACTGTACAAAGTACATCATGGGAACCAGGTGTCGGAATTTGACTGTGTAAGGTACACCATGGCAACAAGTACATCATGGGAACCGGGTGTCGGAATTTGGCTGTGGTAGGTACCCCATGGGAACAAAGTGTCATATTGTGACTCTGTATGGTATACCATGGTGTAAGGTACACTAAGGGAGGTAGGCGTCAGAATTTTACTGTGCAAGGTACTATTGGGGGTTGATATTTTAATAGGGAGGTACTGATAAATTCTATTCTAACTACAGCTGAGGTGCGTGTCATCAATTTTGGTCGTAGGAGCTCACACTCTGTTGTAAGTAGTCTGAGTATAACGTTTCCTGCAGAAAAGAAAATAAAGAATACAAAATAAATCAGAAAAGCTAGATCAGAAAGTACATAAAGCCTACGAATACAAGGCTAAGTTGTGAATTTGCATGCAATGAGAAATAAATAAAACACATTCACAACAAAATAGTTTTGTTTTCATCCATGTGATTACAAGTTAGTGGCTATTAATAGCTTGTCTTCACAGCTGGTAGTACAACAACAATGAGTACTTTATGTCATTATTTACAATGACTCAAGTTTTCAGACATTTTTTTTTTAATTTGATTAAATAAACAGTTATGCGCCTTATTTTGTGTTTCACATTGTGAAGTTAACCCTCGTGTCTAACCAGGGATAACTTCACAAGTTTTAAGACATACTTAATCATTGCATGCAGAGGTTTTTGCATTATTTTGTAGGAATCTTTTACGTAATATTGTTTTTGAAAAAAAGGCGTACTTTCAGTGAAAAAGAGCTGGTGTATTTCAAATCATTTGGCATACAAAATACACCAAAATCATACTTCTTGGCAGGTCTGTAAATTGCAGTAGATACTTCACTTACCTATTACCTGGTAGGTGGCCGTTGATATTTCACACAGCTGACCTACACACACATTGACACATAGCTCATATTCAAGCGGGCATAACTTTAACTAGGCTTGATAGTTTTGTTTTGATACTTAAATCAAATGTTTCTAAACACTTTTTTAAATGTATTTTCTGAATTCCACACTATGTGATTGACCATTTTTATTTGAGAATATGTCATCAGGAACATGATTTTGTCCAAGCACTCCCACCTATTTGTAGACAAGATTTCTTATTTGTGGTTATAGAGTTATTGAATTTAAAAAAAATTGCCCTTGCCCATTTTTTAAATATTTTTGTAAAGTGAAGAATAAAAAAATAAGGTTGTTTAAGTTATGTAGACATCCATGCATACTAGAGAATCTTTTAAATATATCTGCTTAATCACATGTAATTAAACAACAAGCGGAATCAATAACGATTATTTGGGGAAAATTTTTGCGCCTGTTCTCTACTTGCAATTCCGCCTAAATTAAGTGTTGATCAGCCCTTTATCATGAGGAAGTATTCATCTTTAAATACCCCGCGCATGTGTTGATGCAAAATCTCCCCTGGTGTGTGTGAGTGTAATATCCATTCAAACAATCAAAACTGTTATTGGTGCCGTGACCACGCTAGTCGAAAATAAAGTAAAAAATGTATCTATAGCTACTGACTGGCGTTCTCCAAAATTAGTTAAAATAGTGATACAAAAACCTTCATAACTTTGCAACGGAGGGTCGGATTTGAAAAATTCAAACAGTTTTGGATTCCTTAGATCACCTGCTTTTATTTACAGACTATTTTAAAAAATTGATTTATGAGTATAAATCACCTGAAGTGTCTAATTGCAGTGGTCATGATGATCTAACAAAGTACAATTTTTCACCAATACGAGTGAAAAATTAATCTGTTTCAGAAGTGCTGACAAACTGCAAACATGGCAATGGCATCAAGTGTGCAATCCAGATCTAGTGTTATGTGACCCGTCATATTGAAAGGTACCTTAAGGTCAGCAAAGTAAACTACGAGATACGGGCCATTGAAGCAGAGCATAGTCAAAAATCAAGTCCAAAGTAAAATTTCATCAGAAACGTTTTTTTGAAACATATTCTATCACATTATTCAGGTTCCAATATCCAAATCATAAGAAAAATGTGTTAAAAACCAAGATAAAAATCCCCTCTCCTTTCAAGTTTTACTCCGTACAAAAACTTCAAACACGATTTTCTCAGAACTATAGTTTCCTGATTAAACCCGATACCCTTTACCAATTTTGATGCAACTTTGCAACCAAACATCTGTATAACCAAAAGCAAGGTATCATTTTAAAGCTTAAAATTCAAGTTTTCAGATGAGACAAAAAATTAATTTTGATATTGGGACCCTTAAGGTACCTTTCGATATGACGGGTCACATATGTTCTTCAAAATTTGCCACATACTGCATCTTACCTTTCTAGCCTTGACATGATCTTGAACAAAATCTTTTTGTTCGTTCATCACACGTTTCTGTTTCCGTGACAACGTAGGTCGTAATCTTGTCGACATCTTAGCCAAGACCAACAGTAGCAACGAGAACACGACCATGGCTCCTAGCGCATGCCAATGGTATTCACGGGGGATTGAAGCCCACATATTGGCGATTGGTGCCTAGAGGAAAAACAACATAGTTTGTCAATTAAATCAGTCATTAGCAAAGAAAATAAGGCTGTGGCTCCTGGCGTATGCCAGTGGTAGGCTGGTAATTGAAGCCCATATGAGTGGTGCTCTGGCGAAATGGGCGGAAAGTCGTGATTGAAGATTTTAAATAAATGGCTGCTAAAGTAAAAATATGTTGAAAAGATCAAATTTCATTTTTTGACATAAAATGCATAAATGCATAAGTGTTAATCTAAATCTCGCGTTTTGAAGGTCAATTATACCGGGAAGTGCAATTATTCACGGGTAATTGATCGCGTTTTGCTATCATACACTATAGTAATCAGTAACTTTAAAATCGATTTGAGACAATTTTTTACTGTCAGATTTTGAGTGGACTGCCTTGTATTTCGATCTCTAAATGAAGATTGTAGAAAGAAAGCATGACATATTATATATCATTCCAAAGCTGAGATTATAGAGAATTAAAATATGTCATTAACTCAAGATAATTAAAATATGTCATAAACTCAAGATAATTAAAATATGTCATAAACTCAATACTGAAAATCGCGACTTTCCACTCATTTTGCCAGAGCACCACTCATATAAGCGATGGGTGCCGGGAAAAGACAAGAAACAATTGTCAGTTAATCAGTCAATAGCAATGAATATAAGGTCGTGGCTCCTAGCGTATGGTTGGCTGGGGATTGATGCCCACATGTTGGCTGCCCACAGGAAAGTGGGAACATTTTTTATTTTCTCTTAAAATTTCCTTTCAGAAAATGTATACTTTAATAGCTGTGGGGGCAATACTTTGGCAAAAATATTGAAACGTATCCATCAGATTATTCCAATTGAAAAGTTTAAAACACATGGCCATCATATGCTAGAATGATTACTTCTCAAAAACGCACCACAAGGGTCAGATTTATGAGTTATAATAACTGTTAGAGGACCACCTAATCACCTTGTTTATGCTAAAGGGTTGTTTTTTTTTCAATTTTTTAAACCACCAACCAATCTTACATGATTTTTTATTTTAATTCTTCAATTTATTCAATTAATCTTCTTTTATCACCTCGTCAATCAATCAATCAATCAATCAATCAATCAATCAATCAATCAATAATCAATCAATCAATCAAATAAATTATATTAAAATTAATTGAAGTTGCTCATAATAATTAAATATGTGACAAAAATTCCTTTCCCTGATGAAACCGCGACTTATAATAGTGAGTGTTTGCTTGTAATATAGCGAGTGGGTTGAAATCCACACCCACACAGCATTGTAGTCTAACCTATTAGTTATTACCACACCCAGGGGGGGGGGGGCACTCATATTTATATCGATGTACGTGTGTGAACAAAGGTTTTGAAAGTCACCACATAACAAGTTTTAGCTTTCCTTAAAAAAAACAAGGATTTAGGGCAGTTTCACCTTCTAATTTATCCCCTAATAGTTGGATTTTCATCTTCAAAAATATCCCTTTTCGTTAAAAAATAGTGGTTTTGTTTTCAAAATGCACCCCTTTAGTAAAATCAGTGTTTTTAGACCCCCTAAACACAATCAGTGCTTTCCATGTTGCTCAGAAAAAAAGACCCCTTTTTCCTTGTTTTTCTGTGCACAAAAGTGTACACAAATATAGCTAAGTTGCCCCCCTGGGTTCCCACATCTAAAAAGGGGGAATATTCATCCTAACAGCTGAAAACTGATTGCGAAATAAAGATTCTGACATTTAGTGTCCAATAGAAACAACAACTATTACGCCATATTGCAATCTGGGAAAAATGGTTGAATTGCTTCCATATTCCTGAAAAAAAAATTGGGTTTTGCAAATATGACTAACATGTGCTGATTGTTGATTATTAAGTTACAGAAAATTCAGCTTTCAATCATAGGGACAATCAAAGAATGTTCTTTCCAGTTTCAATTTTTATCTTTTAAACCAAATGTAATACTTTTTTGAAAAGTCTATCGTATGATCAACTTCACTTGGTCACCTTAAGTTCACTAACAGAGATACTTTTTTCCAGAGAATATAAACAAGATGGTGATTTGATGGGAATCATCTTACAACTTTTTACCCTGTATTCAATTTGATCTTTAATGAGATCGATCATTCTCAGCGAATACCTCTATGATCATCTCAAATACTGATTTAATTGGAGATGTCTTGCGTTTTTACCCTGTTTTCATTTAGGGCAAACTTCTGCAATGAAATCACTTCTCAATGTACATCTAATATGATCATCTCAAAATGAGTTGGATTATCTTTGACAATTTAAATCAACTTAAATAGAAACACTTCCAGTCTTCTAAGTAAAAGCCAAAAGTGTACTGTCAAATAATTTTTTCACCAGTCATATCTGGGCCAAGTAAAATAAATGTTGTGTTATTTTTAAAAAAGTGGAGATGATGGTCCTTATTATTTATCATTTTTTCCAAATTTATTATTTATTTACGTATAAAATTCATATACGGACACCTTTGTTGACGCATTCCTAAAATTGAGAGGTACTTTTAATATTTTGTTATTTCCAAATTGATTTTCCCCTGGTTTTTGATAAACGTGTGTGAAATGTGCTTAAAAATTATCATCAAACACTTTAAGGTGGTTCTAACGGCTACGGTGTCCTGCACAGAATTTGTTCAAAATTTCACAGAATGTGCAGAATGATGAAAAAAACTTGTATTCCAAATTTTGATTTTTTTCGGTCAAAGCGTTTTTGAGTTAAGCTATTTTTTATTTTCCAATTTCCCATAGACTTTGTACATGGCAAATTTGGCCACCATGAAAATTGCACAAAATTTGGCAAATTTCTGAAAAAAACACTATTTAAAAAATAATTTTTTCTGTGGCAGTGGTTCACAAAAGAAACTATTATATGTTTCTTTGCTTTGCAAACTGATCACAGATTGTCATAAATTTTGATTTAAAGAAATATCTCCCATCGTTTACGAATGCGAGATTTCTAATGTTTCTATTTCTCAAATGTTATTGCGTTAATTTCTAGAAACACTGAATAGCCAGATTTCTCTGAATTTTCATTCATACTTCCCATGCTTCAATTTTAACAAACAAGGTGTCAAATGAAAGCTTATCAAATTTGCAACAATCTCTCGTTGGCTTTTAAAATTAAAGTGTTTCTAGAAAATTTTATAGGTGTTTGAAAATATGCATAAATTTAGGAGCTAAAAAATCATTTTTCTTGATAATAAAACACTTTCTGGCAAAAAGCCCACAGGTGAATTTAGCTATTGTGATCCTTCACCAGCCCCAAAAATTTGAATGTCATAGCACATTCCCTCTTGACATGAAAATTCAAAAACTCTGATTTTTTAGGGAATTTTCAAAAAAATAAAGAAAAACATAAGAAATTGGCCGAATATTATAAAACTTATTAAATGTTACCATTGAAGGGTTTTCTTTAAATGGAAATAGGTTTTGTTTCCCTTTCCCAAAAACTATTCACTTTATACCTTATTTTCTGACATGTGTAAATAGCCGTTCAAGCTACCTTAAGGAGGGACAACACATTACTCAATTTTACGTTTTTACAAGTTTATTTTGTACCATAACTTTTTAACAAAGTGCTTAAAGTTAATAAAAGTATACATTTCCAGAAAGGAATTTTCACACGGAACATGATGGGGATGTTGGTTTTTGACTAAAAATCACATTTTTTTTAGAAAACCACATTTTTTGGCCATTTGGACCTTCAAACAAGCTGAAAATAACAATTTTTTTTAAAATGTCTTCTGAATGGGATTTTAACTTTAAAACACCCATTCAGATGTTGCGTCATTTTTATTTTTTTTACCTTATTTGGCATGAAATTTTGTCGGAATTTCGCCTTAAAACTTACCAGATATATTCTGAGCGTTTCTTCACCCTTTTTGCCGAGTACATCGAGTAGGAATTTCTTGGATACATTAGCAGCTAGGTAGTTAATGAGAAGCAGAATCGGAAGAAGCAGTCCCAGAAGAGAGAAAATAAACCATTTGCCCCTTGCACGTAGGTTGTATGAGTTGGCTTCCCTGTATGGGGAGAATGAAGGGAAAATGTTGTGGAAACTTTCAACAGGTCTGCCTGCCACACTTTGAGAGTCTTTGAAATGAGTTAGCGGCAAAGATTGGCATACTTAGATCAGACAAGTCGCGATAGACGCTACTTGAAATGCAAACATGGTTTGAGCGTGAAACAAAATGCACACGCTGTATATGCGTCAAGTGAATATTTACGCGATCTGCCTGGATATCGGGCCACACTCCGAATATATCGGGAGGTACAATAACTCAATGAGTAACAAGAAGTACAGATTCCCCTATACAATTTCCTTGATGACTACCCAACTGTCTTGTCTTTATTACAATGACTTAATTACGCTGATAATGATCGTACAAAATATTTTGCAACATGTTTCAAGTGTCTTTGATAGTCTGATTAAATAGACCTTACCAAAGATGTTGAAAATGGGAATACATACTCTTTCAACCAGTGTGTTAAAACTGGGAATTTGCTCAGT
>JXSR01S017585.1:8500-22496 GCA_000969725.1 Ophiothrix spiculata
TGTTAGAACTTAGTGATATTAGTTTGTAGTTTATAGTTGTTCTGCTTATATCTTTCAGACGTTGAGCATTGTTAGCTCTTGGTCCACGTCATATTATTAAAGACAAGACAAGACAAAGACTTAAGTGGTAGTCATTTAAATGCCACCTCTTGTCATATTCATTTTAATTATTTGCAAAGACCATGCTTTACACCCTGGTCACATAAGCCACAACGCCGGTATGCCACCGGTGAATGATTGCGATGTCCGGTCGGACACCAGTGGTTATGTGACCATAACTGAAGACATCGTATACAAACCGCAAGGTTTCAACTCTGAATTAAATTCTTGCGGTATGCTTCCGGCGTCTCTACGGCTCACGGACACCGGCCTGTGTCCGATTGGCGTCTGCTGAATTGACGCCGTAAACACATCGTAACCTCGCCGCAAGGTTATGTGACCAGGATTGAACTTCACTTGATTTCCAGAAGTCAACTTGTGGTCCGTCAAAGGTGGTCAAGGAGTAAAACATATAATTGAGATGAACGAATGCGTTCAACGATCAGTAAGCCCTAAATTTTCTGTTGATTGTCTTAAAAATAATATGTACATTTATTTCACATTTCCTATCATTTTCTTGAAATAAAACTGCTGGTGTTTTGAAGTATGCATATAATAAGGATTGTGAATCTGTCAAAATATCAATTTCGGTAAATTACCTTGGCATGTATTTTCACCTGTAGCGCAAAATGAAGTTTGCTGCATCTACGGCTCATTTGATATATATGTCAAGTTTAGTCACCTTGGACCTTACAGTTCTTTTATTGAACACCCCTTACAAGAACAAATTTGAGCCAAAATAACATACAAACTTCTGTGGCAAGATGAGTGATACCATCTGGTGTTTATTTTCTACTTATCCAAAGTTCTCACTTTTGTCCAATTCTCGGTCACAAAGCTCAAATATGCTGCTCAATGGCAGTTATCATATTAATCAGCGATTTATATCAGAACATCAATTCAGAATATATATGACCCATCATATCAAACATGGTATATGTCGCAACATGTTTCTCATTTCTTGAAACCGATAAATCGCCTACTGTACTTGAAGATGATTTTTTTTTCTGGTGACCAATAGTTTAAAATGCCAAAAATAGTTGCAAACTTTATCGCAAAATGCAATGTCACTTGCAGGAAGATCGTCTTTTCTGTATGTTTTGTTTCAAACATCGCAATCTGTGAACTATTTTTTGCATCTGTTGAATGTCTTAGTCAACAGATGGCCATGTTTATGGTTATATATCGCAAGGGTGTGAGAGTTCCTCTTTTCAGCTGATTTCCTCGTTTTTGAAAATTTTCTTGTGTTAAAATTTCAGCTTTTTTATTCATTTTCAGCCCGTTTTTGACCTTTTTCCTGACTTTACGACGCTTTTCCTCGTTTTTCCTCCTTTTTGTCAACTGGCCTCTCACACCGCTGATATCGGTAAAATTAAAACAGAGCATGCGCTATCATACTTGACAGACATGCGCAATCGTGATTTTAACCTGTCAAAATGGCGACTCAAAATTGACACGAAAATACCACAATAAACGTTGATTTATGATTTTATGTAAGTTCCCCGATTTAAGTCCCACCCCTAATTTGAATAAAATCTCAGGTAAAAAAACGTGTTAGAACAGTAATTCATCTTCACGTATGGTATAACATGGGTGTTATTGATTTCACAAAATGAGAAACATGTAGGCTGCAACATGTACCATGGTTTGATTTCACTGTGGTTTGATTTGACGGGTTACAAGTTTTTTGAGCCCTTGCATACAAAGAGAGGATTTCTAGCGAGTTACTGCCCTTGGCTTGCAAACCCAATGCTCGCTTGCTTCCTTGCTTTGTCAAAATTCCTTCCTCGCTTTGACGGCGATTCACATAGAAGTATACAGTATTCGCTATACGATGGCTGTATGTTATACATGCACAGCGAGCTATTTTTTTTTTTTTTTCGAATAATGTCCTCTTATGTGACCCAGTAGCATCAAATTCACATGTTTGATCGAATCTATAAGCGTGCCCAAGTAAAATCGTGCACCATATATCCGAATAGTATAGTCCTATGTGATTGCAGCCTGGTGCTTTGGTTTCACAGAAATTTAAAAATTTAAAATTTATCCTCTGTAACAATGGACTTATTGCACACCCCTGCAGACAGATATTGACTGTTAAGTCTAATCAAGACCATAAGTGCTTATGACTCATAACTCTGTTATAACTTGACAACATTTATTGAACTCGACATCCAACATTCTATACTAGTATTACATTACACTCTTTAGCGTTAACAGTAATTCAAAGCGCATAACCTAGAAATGAATTCAGATTCCATACTAAAGTTAATAGTATTCAAATATTGATTGCTTTGAGGGGCATGGTAAAAATGTTTCCCTAAGGCGGTCTAAAAACCATTACTACATCTGAAGCATTGCTGAGGGTAGAGTAATGTTTTTGAGATCACTGAGGAAATAATTTAAAAGAACCTTAAAAATAAGCAGTCAATATTTGCTTTGTATACCAAATATGTAGATTTTTGTCAGAGGATTGGTTGAAAGTACCATTTTAGCATTCTAAACTTTGTTTACACACTCTCAATAATAATAATAATAATAATAAATGGGATTTATTAAGCGCCTTAAGATGAAAACAGCCTCATGGCGCTGCACAGAAAAGTATAAAAAACTACACAATCTAAAATGATTTAGGCTATTTATTTTTCTTTTAACGGAGACTGTGTAATGTTTTGTGAACAATCAACTTGCTTACACACCACAGCGTGTGTTAAAGCACATAACGCTTGCGATACATGAAGTAAAACCAGTGAAGCAGGCAGAGTAAAAAGTGTGCCCTGTCACAGATAATTTTTAGGGCACAGTGAAATCCATGCCCACACCTTAAACCAATCATATGACAAGAATCTATTTGTGGGCTGCCGCGGCGGCAAAAGGATGCACTTATCGGCTTGTACATTTTGCTCATTGTAGCATATCTGATGTATACAACCACTAGCTAGTATATTCTACATGAGCTACATGTAGGAGACAACAAATGCATCTTTTTACCGTGGTGGCCCTCACAATTGGTCTTATTTATGAGGTACAAAGTTTATTATATGCCACACTTTCTGGCAAAAGGTGCCAATTGTGTGTGACATGTTTATCTGTTTATCCATATCATGTTCATTACAAACAATACATCATTTCCTTTATTTTGCTAACTGTCCCAAGTCTAATGTCATGTTTAAATTAAAAGAACAAAGCTTGCTTAGGTGCAAAAAATTCTTTCTAACCTTGGATCATAAGCAGTCAAAAAATGTGGAACAATAATCTTAAAATTCTGAACATGATTTTACTTTTACCAAAGGAAATGGCTACAGACACGAAGATTGTGTCAATAACCTCGCCCCAAATGGCTATAGACACGATGATCGGGTGTGAGAAAGTGATTGGCTATGCTCACTGATTCTCAAGGGGATGGCAACAAAAATGGTGGAAGAATGAAGGTGGCTTGCATTGATTGATAAATTACAACCGGGAGAGTTTCTGGTGTTATTCAGAATGTCCACTTGAAGTTGCCTTTTTGTCCTTTGGGGTCCGTGACAGACCAAAAGAGACAAGTAAAACAAACAAGAGGAAGAAAATAATGGAAAGAAAAGTTGTAATATTACCAATGCAAGTCATCTTCCTCCTTCCACTATTTTTGTTTCCATCCCCGTGAGCATCGGCTCCATAGCCATTCACTTTCTCACATCCGATCATCGTATCTATAGCTATTTTGGACGAGACTATATTGACACGATCATTGTGTCTACATCTTCGGTTTTAAACCACTATCTAGTCTGATTCATGCGATGATGAAATGCATGTCATAATCATCACATATCAGAACAGCGATAATAAAATGGCATGACTTCTCAGCCAAATAAGAATGGCAACTCATAACAATAAACAAGCATGGTTCGCGAACCAGTAGCCTCGCCTGCGTATCGACCGCCTACTGAATTGACCGCCTTCTTAATCATTCAGTTGTGGGGTGGAATAGGATAGGGAAGGAGTAGGGTATGCGTAATGAGCGCTTTCTTAATTGATTGTTACATAATTATTCAGTGCGTGTTAATTCCCTCAGATTTGGTAAACAAGCACTATGGTCTAAGTCAAGGGTTCATGAGTTATGACCTTGACCTCAAAATGACCTTGGATGACCTCAGCTCAACTTTTTGAACAATTTTGGAAATTTGACCCCAGATGACCTTTTGACCTTGAATGACCTTCACCGCACCCCCCAAAAAGGCGCGGCGCGTGTGCTAATCCCGAACCCCTTCATGTCACCAAGTTTCATTACCATAGCCCTTATGGTTTAGG
The DNA here is from genome assembly GCA_000969725.1 of Ophiothrix spiculata. NCBI lineage: Eukaryota > Metazoa > Echinodermata > Ophiuroidea > Amphilepidida > Ophiotrichidae > Ophiothrix > Ophiothrix spiculata. The sequence continues at coordinate 12,890 of JXSR01S017585.1, forward strand.
AGATATACTTAAAATACCAAATCACGCATAAATTATGCAAATTAGGTACTTCATATGCATAGTTTGCGTTCAAATTGTACGCAGCGCCAGTTCAGCTCCAACCCTACCCACTCACCAAATATCATCAACATAGGGCATACGGTTTCCGAGATTTGCTCCGGACAAGAAATGTGGACGGCGGACGGCAGACGGCGGACAGTTTTAAGGAATGGTAAGTCTCTTCTGAAAAATTTTCAGGGCGAGACAAAAATCAGACAAATATGTACTTTATCAGAAGTTTACTGTTACTGTAACTTTTTACTCCAAGAATGGGTCTGATGAAAGAAACATTTTGGCCTCAGGCCATACATACAAATACATTCTTTCAATTGAGACACACTTAAAATTGAAAGCTCAAAAAGCTGAGTAAATAAAATATTCTCAAGGAATCCAGAAAGGCAAATCTGAGCACATCTTATCTTGTTTATGTTTATGGTACCCATCAATTGTTCATCAGGAATTTTTGAGAAGATGATTGTTTGCTAGTCCAAGAATGAAAATCTAGAATTGACGAGCAACACTGTGTGCATTTTAGGTCATAATGTGCAAACTATGTTTAAGCTTCCACAAACATTTACTTAAGACTTGCTATGCAGATTTCCCTTCAATATTTAGTTTGAAAAGTGTGGCATACGTATCCATAAATGCTGGTGATATAATTACTTACCTGCCCTCATTGTGTGATAATCCAAAGCCACCGTGGATTGTCACACATTGAGGGCGATCAAGTTAGTGATAAATTGGTATTGAAATCTATTGTTTGTGGATTTACTTTGTGAAAGCGTAGAACGTAGCGATCACGCAGTCGACTCCTACACAAGCGTACGTTTTCAAGGTGAAAACGGTGCACATCTACGCTCACAAGTTTGAGTACACATTCACAAATTACAGCTACAAACTATAAGATTATCAGCAATTCATATTGAATTGAACACTGAAACTGAAATTAATGACAGGGATGACCTTCTGGACTATCATAAGACTTTTCCAAAACATAATTAGCTTGATAATGCTAACTTTTGGTTTATTTGGATTCAAGTACTAAATGTAGTACTAAAGTACTTAAACTACAATAGAAATCATTGTTTGGAACCAGTGACTAAAAGCATCCTTCCCAACGAGAGATTTGCTTAGATTATGACGTGACACTTCCACAGCGCATTGTCAGCCAATTATACATTTTTATGCCACGCTATAATGGCGAATATATAAATACTTGACGTTGGGTGTCTGTACATGTACTGTGAGTTAAGTGGTGTAGACCAAGCATACAAAGAAACTGAAGTGGCAATTCCTGAATTGCCTTCACCCGCCATTTGTATGCGTCTAGACTTTCAGAGTGTCTGTCGTGGTGACCATACAACCAGAATGCCATCAAAATGCGCAAACTCAACCTCTTCGAACCCGAAATATTTTGCAGCAAGCACGACGAGTCAATTTATATATTGATTACCTTGACGGGCACAACAACACATCCTTTTTAATTTTGATAAATTATTTTTTCTTGCGACAGACCATCAGGGAAATAAGCAAATGTGTCGTGCTACATTACAACAACTGAAAATGGCAAATGCTTGATCGTCTGTCACAGCCATAAGAAACAAATCTATGAAACCACCTTTATGCAGGGATGCAAGTTCCTGAAATCAAAATTTCCTGAAATGTTTAAAAATCTCCTACAAAAGAACGCTTTTCCTATTCTTTTACACTGGACAAAATTTCCTGAAAACAATATATTTTCAGTAAAATTTCCTGAAAACTTGCATCCCTGTTTGTGGTGCATTTCAGGCCTGGGACTTTCCGGGTCAATTTAGGACCCAGATACCCTACTTAATTTTCAGGCGGGTACCAAGGTACCCTAACATTAAGATAAATGGGTTGATTGGAATGTAAGGATGTAAACGCTGGTCAGTGGTGTAAGTATGTAATTATCATCATAAAATATATGTCATCTTTCAATAACATCAAAAGTTTTGAAATTTTACCTCTTTGTACGACTGACTTAAATAGTAAGTTAAGCAACTTCACAACATTTTTTTTCAGATAATCACCGAATCATAGATTTTTATAATACCATTCGGGTAATCAGTTATGACAATTTGTACCCGGGTAAGCTTAGATCAGACTGGTATCCGGGTTTTAGTCCCAGGCCTACTGTCCAAATGCGCTATGAGAAATGCTCCATTTCTTTGTTTAAGTCTCTATTTAACCAATCTGATGTGATGTCATCTAAATGGTTGTCAAAATCCATTAAATTCTGATGTGCTTTGGTCTTCAACAGGTCCCTAGCCATGGCAAGACAGGATTCTTCATCCTCCAGAAATGAGCTGTAAAAAGAAAAGAATGATTAAAGATTACCAGACAAGTATGCAGTAAAATCTCCATGAAAGATTATGGAACTCGGCGGCAATTGTTAGTTTCTTCCAAATATAAAATGAACAAACATTACTGGTGTTGATTACACGTATAAGGCAAAAGATAGTTCAAGGGATGATTTGGTCTTTAGAGTGTCACAATAAAATATTACAAATACCAAGTCATCTAAACAATTATATTTTGAGGAACAAAAGGTCTATAATTGCTGACCCGGCGCTTTCACCAGGGTCAGATTAACTTCTCACCAACAATTTTGATGAGATTCATCTCTGGGAAGTGCCTTTTAAAGAAATCAAAACCAATGGGGCACGACATGATTGTTAACAACTACACTACGCTTGGTCATGCTTTTTAATGTGGGCACCCATAAAAGGTGGATTTGTTACATTGAGAATGATTTATGCATACATTTTGTCATATCTTTTCAGCAATCCCATGAAATGTTTTAATTTTGGTATCACTTTAAAGACAATTTATTTGACTTTCAAGAAATTAAGAATAGAACCCAAAATGAAGTGATTAAGTAGGCTTAATAACCTGTTCAAGCTAACTAGCCAGGGTGGAGGCGGGTGTGGATGAGGCAGGTGTGGATGAGGCATCATGAAAATTGTGCATCAATTTTTGTGTCATATCTTCTTAAAAATTCATTGAAGTGTCATAAATCTGATTTGATTTCAAAGGCTGGTTATTGTTTATCAAAATCAAGTTGGAATTAACCCGAATAAAGTTGATCATTAACGCTAATAACAAGTTAAAGTCAATAAGCTAATTTAGCCAGAAATCAAAACGGGCATAAATAAGGTTGGTGTGGATGAAATATGTACATTGTGCATCAAATCTTATCATAACTTTTCAATAATTGTATGAAATGTTATAATTTTGGTATGATTTTGAAGATAATGTATTAGTCTATAAAATCAATTAAAAATAATAGCCAAATAAAGGTGTTTATTATCTCTAATCAACCATTACCAGGAGGGAGTTAGGTATGGATGAAGTGAGTGAGTTGTAACGCAAATGGGCCCGACCTCAAAAAATATGACCGCTTGCATATACTGTATTCTGTACTAGGGAAATCAAAATGACCAGTGTTCTTGCTAAGGTTGCATGGCGCACCAATTATGTTACAGGAGCTAGGAAATTTCTCACTTTCTGAAAACGTGTGAGGAAGATTCTTGATTTAATTATTTAACCAATTCTCAGCCACTTTATAAATTTGGTAAAAATTGATCAAATTGGAGCAAGCTCAAAACCTTTTGAGGGAACATTGGTAATGACCAACCCATATCTCCTGCATATATACACATTTGCAATAAAAGTTTTCAAGTAAAGTACACTGACCTTTGAGCTGATTTTGCCTTCCATTTGTTATCTTGTATTGTATACAGCTTTAGTACTGATTGATTGCAGTCTAATGAGATCTTGGTGTTATCGATCTGAAAAAGAAATTGGTGTAAAATCATGAACAATACTTACGAATTGGAAAAAGAGTTCTTTTAAATTGAAGTCAAATTTTGTTACATATGCAGGATCAAAAATGATTAACTGTATCTTTCAAGTGTTTAAAAATGCTTAGTGTGTCTGAGATTTCAACCTCTGATCTTCAACACCAAAATCCAATGTCAAGCAATGGTATTGTTTATCTCAAGGTTGTTTTTTGACACTTGTTGTTAAGGTGTTCTGCGTACTGATGCACTAACTTACACACATATCGGCAAAGTGTAATTTGTTGATTTTTATTGCTTATTGTCGCGCAATTCACACGCATGTTAAGAAAGGCATCACTGGTATGCGCAACCCAACCTTGAATGCAAATGCTAAACAACCTTGAGATAAATTATAACCACTTGGTTGACCTCACATTGTCACCACCGTGCTTTTTGGAACGTATGCAAGCTGTAAGTCTTGAACCAACCCTCCTAAAAGCATTCACTTTTGATTCACTTCACATTCACTTTATACTTTTGTAAAAACAGGTGAAGATTCAATTTGAACAACTAAAATGTGATAACTCACTCCTAAAAGGGGGACTTTGCAACAGAACACTTTTCAAGAAACCGGTGAAAATAGGCAGCAAAAAATAAAGAAAATAATCAGAATTTCCAGCATATTTTGTTTTAAAATTTGATCGCCTTGATCAATTTCAATAAGTAAGGTGTCGTTTTAAAGCTTAGAAAATATTGTAACAGACGAAATGATAAAATCAAAATTGATATCATCTGCAAAGTCCCCCTTTCCGGGTGAGCCATCACAAATATGTCAAAGATTTATCATGCTCTTTTTACTACCCAAAGATTATTTGAAGAGTTGATGTCAAATACCTGATGACTCTTGAGGGGGCTAAGGGTGTGTTCACACAGAAGAATTTGGTCATGACTACATTCTCGCTAGTGAGCAAATTCCCAGTGTGAACGCAATTATAGAAAGTGTCTTACTGATGACCAAAAGTAATGCGGCACTAGTTTTAATGCGCAAGTCGTGTCCCAGTGTGAACGCAACTGCTAACTTGTCTCACTCTAGAGCCGCTGATCATGTCTAATATGTGTGAACACAACCTAAGGTCAAAACTCCAAAACTGATGCTTGCAAAGTTAATAATAATGGCTTTTTTATAATGCCTTTTAATCGAATAGGATTCAAAGCGCTCATGATTCGCTGCAGGTAGATTGTCACACTTCCATTTCACTTCACTTAGAAATGCTTCTGTAAAACACATTCTATCAGTACTTCGGTTGTAATAGTCACCCTTTGTGCAACTTCCCATAACCTGGGTGGGGCAGACTCATACGGACAAATCTAGTGACAGTTTTAGCACAGGAGGAAGACCAGAGTATCAGGAGAAAACCCTACGGAAGCGAGTATGGACTGAAAAACCAAATGCACATACAGCGCCGGACCCAGGAATCGAACTTGGAACACCCGAGACTCATTGGTGCAAAGCAGGGGGAAGTACCCCTTCCCCAAATTAATTAAGTGACAGTTTTAGATGCAAGAGGGGGTACCTGGTGAAAAATTAATTGTAACTAAATTGTGTTCACTTTATCTCAACATAAGATTCAAAGAGGTACAGAGCTCTTTGTTGATATTACTCTTAGAGCAATATTACAAGGTTTATTTTCTAGATTTGAGTTGTAAAAAAGTTTAAATTGAAGAATCACAACCTAAGGTCATCCATATATTATTCCCTTAATTTGTTTTGTCATGAAAACAACCCTAAAAACAGACCAACTTTACACCATATTGTTTGGAGGGCATTGCCCAGTTAGTCAAAAAATAAAATAAAGATAAAAAGTCATGGATGATAGGGAATACCCTGTTGGTAGGATCTTCAAGTACTGCTTTAACAACAAAGGTGTCTTGACAATTCATCACAAATACAAGTTATCCTTATTGATAACAGTGCAACTCCAAATTTAGATTTAAACCTAAATGGTCCGTCACATTAAAACAATTTAAAAACAGTTACCATTGCTACTGTGATTCTCACTTACAGTTTTCTTTCTGAAAAGGAGAGAGTTGTAATACTTACCATAAAGAAGCATGCTTCACTACAGTTTTCATGGATTTTATCTGCAATTTTTACTGCTATGGAGTTGGGACTGAAATTGAACAAAGAAAGATTTAGTTTAACTTAAATCATTGTTACGGTTAGGGAAACTGTTAGACTACAATTATCACAAATAATAGTCTAGACAATGGATGTAGGTGTGAAGAGCTTCAAAATGAAGGTAAGGTTGCATGCATACCTGTCAAAATTCCCAAAATCTGATGTGGGAGACTAAAATATATGAGTAACGTTTACGGACCATTTTCAATTTCTCATCAAAATGCATAGTGTACTGTGTGCATGGTCATGACTGTCTGTAATACAAGCTAGCAGGACACCGCGATAGATTTTTTTCCTCAAATCGGGAGATAGTGGGAGATTTTTTTTCAAAGCGGGAGAAATGGCTATCCGATCAGGAGGTCGGGAGGACTACCTAAAATTGGGAGACTTGACAGGTATGAGGTAGCAACGATTCCCCATATGTCACTTTATCCACACACTGTACAATCTGGTAACCAGAGGTATCTTTGCAATCTAGTGATCACACACATTGTCTAGCTATGCGTTAAGTGAAAACTTCACTTTCCTTCAAAACAGTGAGTAAAGTATAAGGACCAAAGATATTAAATAAAACTATTCGATTTATTCGGATATTGGCCCAATAGCTTGGAAAATTGCTCAAATCTTCACTTCATTCTAGACAATGTGTGCACTGAACTACAAAGATGCTTTTGGTATAATAGTTTCACTGAATAGATTAAGCAGTTTGAAATTGTTTGTGGTCATATGAAATCAAATCAGCATGTGCAACCAAATACAATCTCCTTATGAATTCTGCCTTATTTTATAATATTCTTTAGAAATATTAAAATATTATTTTTAATTAAATTAAATTAAGTACAGGGAATAAATATTGCACTATGCCTGCCTGATTGTAATTTTGCACTGCCTCTGCACACTTTACAGGTGTGCTCTGATCATTTTGGGCCAAGTAAGTTCCATTTCACACCAAGCATTATTTCAGGTTCTGTGACAACTGACAACCTCTACCGGGCTGAAACCATCACAGCTTGCAAGTTTCTCACCTGATCCTGTGGATTTTCAAACACACTAATCTTTTGGCATCATCAGATTCAAATCTCGGGATATTTCGCATCGAAAATGAGCACCTTACCATTTGAGCTAACTTATCCGAAGCTTGGAATAACTTACATTGAATCTTTGAGATGCTCATTGGCATGGTAATATCCAGCTATCACGAGTCCATTGGCTTGACAGTACGCATCAATCTAAAAGAAAAATAATTAAAAGACAATTTACATAAACACTATTGGCAAAAGAGTAACTGATGACTGAACATGTTATGAATGATTGAGGTTTAATTGCCCCATAAATTGATCCTAGGATCCATTAATTAACAACTGCCAAAAAGGTACATTCATACATAGATTGACAGTTAAAATACGATCTGTTCATTATGTCGATGAACCTACATGTAGTTCCAATTGATGAATGCTTCACTATTATGAAAAAACCAAAATCTAATAGATCTCCTGTATAGCTACTGATTCGAACAATGCACTTCCGAACAGTGCGATTTTCATAAATTTAATTTCAAAAAGGTCCCTTTCATGAATATGGAATAAAACAAATTCTGTTTTTTCAAGTACCATTTGTATTTTTCAATTTATGGCCATGCGTCTCAATGTGGGAGTACTTGTAGGGTGGGGACGTGACATTTCTCTTACAAAAATGAAATTATTTTACTTGGTTTCATATGAAGATGAGTACCTAGAGCTTTTGTTTTGGTATCATTTTAAAGCTTGTTCTTTCTTCTTTCTTATGACACCAACACCAGCCTTATCCATTAATGTTAGTTGATTTTATGATTAATTATGCTAACGAGCATGCAGGGTGGCGGATATTGGGACACGGTACACTATAGAAATTCTATAGGGGAAAAGGAGTGAAAAAAGTGTAGTTTTTAAGTTATGTGTAAACCCCATAAACTACATTTGGAAAGGTCTTGCCTTGGGAAATCTAAATCAGTTATTTAATTTCATGTGGGGTACAATATAATGAAAATTTTGAATAATTTTCAAAACTCTCTTTTTTGTTAAACTTCCTCAAGAATTTGGAATACAACATATTAGGACTTACCCCATAACAAAAACAATGGCATTTGGGGAATCCTTGGACAATTTCCTTTCAGAAAATGTATAGTTTTGCTGGGATATGGTCTTGTCCTGTTATTATGTTTTTAAATTACAACACACAATTTTCAGTAATTTTAGGTTCGTCACGAAAGATGTTCCCACCTTTTGACGCATGGCCATATGCACAAATGGGCCGTTATGTGATAGGCTTCAAGCCAAAAACGAACTTTTTTGGCTTGTGTTTCTCGAGCAAAAATTTACCGACTTGCACTTGAAGTTTTGAGGAGCGTGGTCATTCGCACACCTCGCGCAATGTTTAGGAGCGCTATAGATGGAGCGCGATCACGCCAGCACTCCTTAAAAACTAAGGCCTACTCAGGAGCAAATTTTTGAAGCTCAAAGTTTCCTCAATCAGCTCGTATTTATTTTTCTCATGAAGGCACAATTTCCTCAATTTCTTCTGTTGCTTCCTGTGAGCGGTGCTCCCCGCTCCCGCACAATTTGCTGCCCTGGATATTAACTTGATCTAGTATGCACTCCTCCACTTCCACATCCACCCCAGACTAATTGTACTTAACGAGCCATAGGTCAATACTGCACAGAGTTACACAGACACACACACAAATGTAAGTAACAAATCCACCTTTTTTGGGTGCCGAACTTAAAAAGTGTGACCAAGTATTAAACAAATTTATATAAAAGTTTTTTAATGGATTTGCCACTGATGGCTTGAAATCAAATGGCGAGATAATACATATAACATCGATCTCGGATTTCCCGGGAAATGAAAACAATAGATGTTAGTTTGATTGACAAGGTTACTATTACACTATTTATATCAGCATCATAATTCTTCGGACGATGTACATACAAGGACTGTCTTTTGAAAAATGCCAGGCGAGCTGCAAATCCCTCTCCTCCAGATTTTTAGGTGAGCTGTGGGAGAGTGATTTGACATAATTTGAAAAATTGTATCATTCATATTCTGCCCTTGCAATTATTTATGCCAATGGTCGGTGAGTGAAAAATAGCTCTCCTCAGCTTCATTTAAGGAGAGTGATGGCGAGTGATCACTCTCACTACGCCTCAAAAGACAGTGCCGGTACATAAACACCCAGAGTGCAGGGCCAATTGTTTACAAATGCGATCGGTACGTTGCAATTTGTGGTTACGTGATCGATTTTGTCCGAGGAATTTTGGCAGCTCTAGACATGTTTTTTTTTAGGTCGTCCCTTGCTCGAGAAACACAAGCCAAGAGGCAAACTGTGTAATACAGGCCATTTGTGTATAAATTGAAAAATACAAATGGTACTTGAACAAACAGAAATGGTTGAAATTCCATATGCATGAAAGGAACCTTTTTTAATCAAATTTATGAAAATCGCACTGTTCTGATCGGAGAAATCAACAATATGTCTTGTTTGTACTTACAATGGTTTACATGGTTACCATTTGTAAACATATCTTCAAACATCATTTTTGTATGACTA
>JXSR01S017586.1:8134-27390 GCA_000969725.1 Ophiothrix spiculata
AACTTAGGTTTCTTCACACTACTTCTCGCACTAATTCCTTCTTCAATTCTGTTTTTGTTTCCTTTCCAAGGTTATGGAATGAGCTCCCTGTGTCTATTAGGTCTTCATCATCCGTCAATCTTTAAGACTTCTTGTAAAGAAAATTTGCTTAATTAATTTGTGGTTATTTTTTCTGCTTGTATGTTATTACTATAATGCATATTTGTATTATATTTTTACTGTAAGTTTATAAGGAAAGGAAAACACACTTTGTGTTTGGACTTGTAGTCTATTTTTCTTTTCCTTGATTGTCATATAATTACATATTTTGTTTTTCATTGTTTGTGATTTATGATGATTAAATAAATATTATTATTATATCCTAAAAGCAATATAAATTTTTGATAAAAAAAATATTTTCCCTTCCTTCCATCCCAATATTGCTCACTAAAATTTTTTGCTAAAATAAAGTTTGTTTCCTTCCTTCCTTCTCCATGTTTTCAAAGCATGTTACCAGAAACAAATAATTATTTTTACTGCGGGCAGGCAATTTTAGCTAATTTAAAAGGGCACCACTTGATCAAAGTACACATAAAACCAAATTTCAACATTTCCGGTGATGAAAATTGTTTATTTATATTTAGATTTTGCCCCATGTAATTTCATCTCACGCTTTTTTTAAACAGTTGGTGACCCCATATTTTTGCCCGAAAAATCAGCATTTTGTAGTACCGGTATAGGAAAACACGCATTAAACGTTTCTTCACTGAAGGCCCGTTGAGTTTGGAGCACTCTTACTACTTCCCTATGTTTTTCATGTTGTTCGCCGCTTTAATATCTGGAAGACAATATACATTTAAAAGTGCGCATGTTGCGTTTTGTGTATAAAAGGCACAAATCTAACACTGTTACCACTACCTGCCACGTACCAACAAATTCTGTATCACTGCCCTCTAAATAAACACCACTATCATCTTTAATTAAGTGCTGGTATGCCTTGTGATAATTAAAGTAAGTGGGGTAGGTCTGATACAATTTTGTGGCAGCGATGGGAACCGTAGGGTATCTTAATGCCTAGGCGGACCTTCATTGAATTGAGCAGCAAATATGTTCATGACATTACTCCCTCCCTCACACTTTCTTTCAGTGCATATACCTGGCAGGGACTTGTACGTCCTCTTTTGGTCTGCGCTGTGAGCTCGCTTCGGGCGTGGAAGGTCCCTAGATTGATTCCCGCTTTAAAAAAAAACATCCCTGTCAGGCCCCACATAATATTTTGAAAGATCTACATGTGACTATTTTGATTGTTTCCTTTTGTAGATCAAAATGGCATCCAAGAAGCCCAAGAAACCAACAATGAGTCCTGCATTCATGGAGAAAGCCAAGAAAGAGAAGGAGAAATTGCAGAATGTGTTGGCTACTCAGCTACTTGCAGATATGTCACGGTAAGGGAAAATAGATTCAACGAGAGTATAAACAGTACATGCTTTGAGATTTTTGTGGAATTCCGACTGGTATCACCTGCACGGGTTGCCATGATCTCTCATGTCAGGGATTCACTTTGTGGTCAAATAAATCATATTCCAATTCGTTCAGATTTTATGGCCTCTCAAAGATGTGGCGAATTTGCTGTCAATTTGGCAAAAAAGGCTTCAGAGCATGACATAGCCACTTTGCAATGTTATATCTATGGAATTACATTATTGTTTAATGGCAATTAGATTGCTTGTAATCATTTTTTGGCTGGTGGTCAATTGAAATTTGATCAAAACACCAAGATCTGGAGTTCAATATTAGAGGGTCCAAAGTAGCTCCCTCGCACTGTCACATGTCAATTTTCCCATTTTGAGGTCCAATCACTCCTAAACAAAATGATTCAGAGCTTCTTTTCTATTGTGTTTGTCAGCAGAGGGTACAAGTAAGGCAAAAACAACAGAACATTTGAACCATCCTTGATTTTATAGATCCCCTAACATAACAAATGAGTTTACTTTGGTCAGTTTTGAATGATAAAATGTTTTATTGTGGAGCACTTTCTCTGAGATGATAGTATTACATGAAACACAAAATAATTTTCACCTTGGCCTAATAAAGTATGCAACAATATGTGTACTAAGAAAAGATATTGTGTGTATCCCATCATGCATTGCTTCCTATGGGAAATTTTGTGAAGTCATGTTAGTACTTAGGGATGAAACATGCCCAAAATGAAAGATTATAACAATCAACGATGATTTGGAGTCATTTCATCACTAACTACTCACACAGTTTCCTATGCAAATAATCCCATAGGAAGCAAAGCATGATGGGATACTCATGACATCTTCTTTTATGTGTACTAATGAAAATATACTTTTGGAATGTGTATATATCTTTACAGCATGTACAAAGAGGGTGAATTCTCCGATATCTGTATATCATGTGGCCTGGACAAGTTTGCTGTGCATTCACCTCTGATTCAAGCAAGGCTTCCTGATCTGTATGCATTGTGTGTTATTGGAACCAAGAATGGAACAGAGGGACATCAGGAGATGAATGTTGGAAAGCTAGGATTATCACCAGAAGATACAAAGAAGCTCTTAGAGTAAGAAACATCATGTTTTGAAGGTCACCCTTATGAAAAGTGTTGGAAAATGTTCGTGTACCAAGGGATGATAGTCCAGAAAATCATGAAAAGTCTTTATAGATCACAATATTTAGAGTTATGTGAGCACTCAATATCTGTCCTATTTTGGAACCCCACAACTCAAGCTCAAGACAGTTTATAATCTTTCATTTAAGTTTATTTTGTGACTATTTTTTGGAAATGCTAAGCCTGGGACACTCGGGATATTTATTTATTTATTTATTTAATCTTTCTTTAATCAAAATGGCATCCAAGAAGCCCAAGAAACCAATAAACACTGATTTCCAAGGAGGCCCTGCATACAATAGTGAATATAAACAATTTACACGATAGTTGAACATAAAACAACATAGTTTTATACATTGTACATGGTATATGAAGTAAACATGGTATAAGCATGGAAAAATCAAATAATATTTAAGAACATTTTATAATACAAAGTTGTTTCAATTGATTGACACTGTAATCAGAAAAGTTACATCTAACTTCAACAGGGAGATTGTTCCATATTCTTACTGCACGAGAATTAAAAGTTCTATTTCCTGCACCAATATTCCATTTAGGTTCATAAAGACAGTTGCTACTTTGGCTTCTAGTACCCTTAGAATGAATATTAGACATAAAAATGAACTGAGAAGAGAGATATTCAGGTGCTATACCTTTCATGCATTTCAAAATCATAGTAATCATATGGTTGTACCATCTATCAGTAAGCTTGTTCCATTGTAGTGTATGCATCATATCATTAACTGGAGTTCTTATATCAGCCGATAGAATAATGCGTGCAAGTCTGTTCTGAAGAACTTGAAGTGAATTAAGAAGCTCATTAGTGGTATTGGTCCATACACAACAACAATAATCAAAGTTTGGCAAAACAAGAGCATTACCAAGCATAACAAGAATATCTTTAGGAACAAAGTATTTGGCACGTCTGATTACACCACATCGTTTAGAAATTTTTGAAGACATTTGATGTATATGTTCAGACCAAGTCAATAGTGGGTCAAAAGTGACACCGAGATACTTAAATTCATTAACACGTTCAATAACATTGTCATCATACTGAATAGTAACATCATTAAATTTATCAAGAGTATGCTGTGTACCAAAGACCATGAGTTTTGTCTTTTTAATATTAAGAGTAAGTTTGTTATTATTAAACCACTTAGCGATACTACATAAGTTTGATTGTAATTTCTGTTGAAGAGTTATAGGATCATTGGCAGTACAAAGAAGTGTTGTGTCATCTGCATACATGACACATTTACAATTAACATTATTTGGCAAGCTATTTACAAATATAATAAAAAGAAGAGGTCCTAGAATTGACCCCTGTGGTATTCCAATACCAATGTGTTTAAACTCAGAGAGTGTAGAATTAATATTTACAGCTTGAGTTCTATTGCTCAAGTATGATTCAAACCATTTGAGTTCATCACCTTTAATACCATAATGATTCAGTTTGTCAATGAGAATAGAGTGATTTACACAATCAAAAGCTTTCTTAAGATCTAAAAATATAGCCCCTGTGGCATTACCATTATCCATGTTTTTCAAAATAAAATCTTGAACATCTAATAAAGTAGTAGATGTTGAGTGATTGGTGCGAAAACCAGACTGATCATTTGAGAGCAAATTCATATCGTCAAGAAAAGAATATAATTGGTTGTGAACAGATCGTTCAATAATTTTAGAAATAAGTGGTAGAACAGAAATAGGACGGTAGTTACCAACATCAGATTTGTCACCAGCTTTAAAAATAGGGGTGACTTTGGCTACTTTCCAGTCAGATGGAAAAGTGGATGTACATAATGATAAATTACAAATATAAGCAAGAGAATGGCAGATATGTGGAGCTGCTAGTTTTAAAAGTCTAACACTAAATCCATCAATACCAGCAGATTTGTCATTTGGAAGATCAATAATCTGTTTATATACAAAGTCAGTAGATATATAGCTAAATTTAAACTGATTTTCTTCACTATCACTAATATTACAACTATTTACATGTACATCATCAAATTTATCAGCAAGACTTGAACCAATTGAAGTAAAATAATCATTATGTTGTTATCACTGAGCAGAAATTAACAGGAAAGGGTATCTTTTCACACATAGGGTAAAAGGGTAACAATTTCATGCATATTTGGGGAAAAAATTGTATATCTTTAAGCAATCGTATAGTCACTAGTCACAAACCTGCCAACTAGTAAGATTTAATCTTATTTAGTAAGATTTTAGAGGCTTATGACAGCAGAAAATCTTAAGACTTCTGAATCTAAAATTACATAACTTCTTGGTACTTTTGTGTGTAAAATCTACTTATTAAGCAGAAAATCTTAAGATTTCTGAATCTAAAATTACATAAGTTCTTGGTACTTTCGTGTGTAAAATCTACTTATTAAAAGTGATTTAATCTACTTTTTTGGTTGCAAAGTCTACTTTTACACATAGGTTGACAGGTATCAGCGTTTAGGGTATGAATTTCAAAGACATGAAAATTTAAGTCAATAGCTTTATTTAACTACTTTTTGGATACTTTTTCGTACATTTTTCTACAAATATCTGATATTTAAAAAGTAGAAGTTGTTATCTCAAATTTTTGGTTAAGAAATAATTGTGTGTCTTACTAGTGAAAAGGGTAGACTTTTTGAATGTATGTCTGTGATAAAGGTTCCAAATTAGAATTCAAAATATCCGTGATTAGGGTCTGATCTGGAAAGGCTTGCTCGGTAATGACAACATGTGAAACTATGTAAGTCATAACTCAAAATTGACCTAGCTGCAATGATATACTGTTCAATGTACCAGGACACAAATTACATTTTCTATTGTTAAATGATGCATTTTGTGATCCGTGCAATTCTAATACAGATCTATGTACAGATAGTAGGGATGTATTATAATTGGACTCAATTCTTTTTTCCAGGCTCATGTACACAAGTGACAACATTCAATCTCATTGGAAAGAATTCCAGAAAGTTGCAATCAAAACAAAAGCCGTCCAAGATCAATCATCACCTTCACAACCAATCACAAACTCTCTTAGTGAAAAGGACATATCTGAACAACCAATAACAAACTAAAGGACATATCTGAACAACCAATAACAAACTCTGTTAGTGAAAAGGACATATCTGAACAACCAATAACAAACTCTGTTAGTGAAAAGGACATATCTGAACAACCAATAACAAACTCTGTTAGTGATACAGATAGATCAGGAGAACCAATCACAAACAGTATATGTGAGGGTCAGGAAAGTGAGGTAGATAAAATAGGAGTTGAGAAACTGAGCATAAAAGAGGATGAAAATGATACATCAACAGGAATGAAATGGCGGAAAACTGACCCTAAAGATAATGAACCAACAACAACTGAAAATACACTATTATCTAATGGTGATGTAGTTGAACCAATTAGTGATGAGACAACTAACAACTCAACGGTTAATGTGCAATTTGCTGACATGGCGAGCTTTCCAGCACCTGCCAGTCCTATAGGGCGAGATCTACTTAAGATGTTTGCATCAGGGTGTGGACATGATGTCACGATCAAAGTGGAAGATAAAGAGATTAAAGCACACAAGTAAGTTGATGTTATAGTCTCCCATGATGTTTAAGCACCTGTCAGTCATGTTAAGATCAAAGTGGAAGACAAGTAGATTAAAGACACAAGTAAGTTGGTGACAGTGTTCCCTGTTTTATGTTAAGTATACTAGATAGATCCGTTAATCAGTTGAGAAATTTGGAAGGGTAGGTAAAGTCTCTGCCAAAATTCCTCTAACAAAATCAGTCACGTGACTACCAATTGCAGGGTACCGATCGTGTTCGTAAACATTTGGCCCTGTACTCTGGACGTTTATTTACACCGTCTGAAGAATTGTGATGCCAACTTTAGATAGGACTTTGGAAAAGCATGTCTTTTTCATATGTCATGTGATTTTGTGCCAACATATTGACTTGATATTGACCATCATGCATTTATTTATTTTGCAGGTTTTTGCTGTGTAATCGTTCCAATTACTTTGCAGCTATGCTCGGTGGTGGATGGAGAGAAAGCAACTCTGCTGAAATCACTCTAGAAGGGTAAGCTTAATGACCAAGGAATACCCGGGGGTTGGGAGAAGGGGATGCTGGTTTTGCTTTGTTACCAATTTAATTACTTTGCAGCTGTAAGTAACACTGCTGAAATCACTGTAGAAGGATAAGCTGTGTGACAATTCTTCCATTGTTCTATGGCTAATGCCACCCTTGTGCGATGAAAATATGCGGATGCATGGATGCATCGTTGTTGATTTACAATGAACAACTATCTAAATATACCACATGGTCTTGCAGGATCAAAATCGCTCAGTTTAATACATTTAATATTTGTTTGTATGACTTTTGCATTTTTTCAGTTATAAACTCATGAGGTCACAGAACTTGTAAACAAATGGAACCCCCAAAATGGCCAAGAACAACCCATTATATGACTATTATTTTTGTTTGATTCATCTGTAAATATGTTAAGTTTAGTAATTGAAAAGTCATAAACTCAACACAAATATCAAACTCCATGTGAGATCCTGTGTATGCTCACCATCGTGAAAGTCAGTGATAATTGTGACTTTCCATGTAACTGTTTATGCTTGCACATGTCTGTTGCAATTTTATTATGTGTAGCAGATCATGAATGTGTAACTGTAGATCCTTGTAAAGCTACCAACCTTCAAAGTGTTTGTTTTGTTAATGAAAATCTACAATGATTTTTTCGGATATTCTTTCAGGGCCAGCTACAGTGCAGTCATAGCTGCGCTATGTTTTATCTATGGTGCTACACCAGAACTACCAGCAGATGTTAATATCAGGTAAATATCAGATAATGAAAATATCTAGAGAAAAATTTGTCATCAATATTATTACTAGTGTCTGTCAAACAGAGGGCATCACATTAAATGATAACATGAGGAACCACAATATGCACAGAATAGATAACATGAGGAACCGCAATATGCACAGAATATCAACTACAGATGGCACCATTCATCTAGCAATATTTAATGTAACACACAAACCTACTTTCTGATATATGAGTGCTGAGATTTATCCAATAATTTTGTCACGTTTACTTTCAGGGAAATGGTATATTTAGCCGACATGTATTGCCTGGAAGGACTTAAGGAGGTTACTGCACTTAAACTTCGCCAAGATTACTGTCACTTTTTTCATAAGGTATGTAGCTTAAACTGATTCATAAATTCAAATTTGAATGTAATCAAAACCTAGCTATTTATAACTGATTGACTTATGATAATATTTTTGTAAACAATTAATTATTGTATTTTGTACTTGCTCCATGGGAGATTCTTAACTTTGAACTTCAATCAAAGTTCAATTTCATTTCTCATTGCCATAAAGTAGGTAACTGCTTTGACCTTTTAAAGCCTGCCATGCCAATCCCTTTCTGGAATAGAACTTGTCTTCCTAGCCCCAGTGCTGTTTTGAGGGCTCAAACTTGTGCTTATTTTATCCAGAACCTGTTTGTTTGCCATTTTTATCTGAGCTTGTATATACACCATCAGAGGTCTGCTGTAACACCACACCTCCAATTGAATTATCAACATACCTTTGAGTGTTTTTTATCTAAGTCACAAAATTATCCTGCATTCAGCTTTTTCATTAATGTACAAGTTTTTTTCTCTCAAACTGAAGTTGATATTTAACCATTTATTTTGATCCTTGTTTTGTTTTTCAGCCCCACAGTGTTTGCTCATGTCTTGCTGGAGCCCCTGAAGCCATCATGTTGTCACATGGTTACAGAATGACAGAACTCTATGAGTCTACTGTTAGGTAAATAACCTGTGTGACTAAATTTTACATTTATAACTTAGTAGGAATAGACCATTCACATAAATGGCGTTTAAAAATAAAATTGAATGAATAAAAAAGTACAGAAATTGAAAGTTGCAATCGGATAAGCAGAATATCGGTTATTATCCTTTAGTGTACACGAATTCTGTAATCTCATTGGTCAAACATATTTTAAGCAAAACCCGTATTCATGTTTTTCAGAAATAAAAATAAGCCAAACCCTGAATATATCCCGTATTCTGTGACTCATTCACAAACACTATATTGCTCGTTATTAATTGAACTAAAAATGTGTTCGTGCGTCGTTTAAGTTGCTGCGTAAGAGTGTATTGCGTATGGAATGCAGCGTTTACGCATTGGTCGTGACGCAAGCGTACACACCTAAATCAATACGCGCACACCCAACCAAGCGCGCGGCATGGCTGGTACTTGTCGCTTTCAATGCTTTGTATAGAGCTTTTATAATTAAAATTTCGTTTTTTATGGTGAGTTTACCAACGAGACTACAGAATTCATGTACACTTTAAAGGATAAAATCGTTGCCCCCTGCTTGTTCTTACGAAATACGGGAAATATCTAGGGTCTGGTGCCATATTCCATTCGGCCTGTCGGCCTCATGGAATGTGGCACCAGACCCTAGATATTTGCCCGTATTTCGTGAACAAGCAGGGGGTAACTAATAATGTTTCATTATGGCTGTGCAAATTTTGACAAAAAATAACTGCATTGCATGATATCAATTGATGTAAATGAGCATCGTTGTTCATCGCTCATCGACACACACATTAATATTGAGCGATGTTGATGGGAATCTATCAATAGATATCGACAGGCTCTACATAATGTAGAATTTGTGATTGTGGCTAGTATTATTGTGCCTGTAGTCAAATTATCAAATTTAATATTTAAGTTATAATTATTTTGTTTCATTTTGATGTTATATTAGGTGGGCTCTGAAGTACATTGACAGAACATGGTGCCAGCGTAATTTTGCCGCCATGCCTTCTGAAGTGATCCATCAATGTTGTGAGTTTGCTGTCACGGATTTGGTAAGCAGATGATCCATGGTTAAATTGATTAACATTAGTCTGTCATGTGAGTGCAAGAAAGTTGTATCTGCAATAGCTGCCATTTGTCATAAATTTGGATTGCACACTGTCTAATCTCCAATCTGGGGTCAGTGGTTCTGGAAATGGTTCTTCACGTGACACCGTCACCTGAAGAACCATTTCAAGAACCACTGACATAAGACGGGGAATTTTTGAGGGATTTTTCACATTCTTGTGACAAAGTATAAATAAAAATAACTTAAGGCAGCCATTGCAGATACGACTTTCTTGCACTCGCATGAAGAGTCATCCAGTTGAGATTCAAGAAATATAAAATTAATAAAATACTGGAATTAAAAATTTAGCACTTACGGCTACATTTCGTCTGGTACCATCCTGTGACGGGCATTGGCAAGGAATCTCTGCTGTTAACAGTCATTGCAATTATTTGAAATGCCACTCTAATTCGAAGAAAGTTTTGATATTGGACAAGGAGGGAGATAAAGGGTTGAGCAACAAGCATTGAACAGAAATGGAGGATGACGCCAGCAATTATCACACGCATGGGATAATTAAGGTCATTCGGAATATTCCTTTGCGCCTGTCACGTAACCAATACGTAACCAATCAGTAGCCTGACTAAGTCTGGTGGTATTAGATGCAGCGTAGCTGTAAATGCTATTTTTTTTTCAAGTATTTGATTTATTTTGATATTGTGTGATCCAGATTGCTGGCTCAGTTGTGGATAGAAAATTCAATTGCAATATTTCATAAAAAAAAATATGTTTGACAATCAAAAGGCTATCAAGTGGAATGTTTGGAAATGATTCCTGGCTAAAAGTTCTATTTAGTAAACAAAGAGTGTAGTTCCTTAAATAAGTTCATCAGGTTCGATATCACAAATTTAAAAAAATTGTGGAAACTTACATTGAAGGAAAGCAATCATTCTGAGGATTAGAGTGGACCAAGGCACTCAAAACTGTCATCAATGTAACTTGCAACTAGTACCTTGGCACACCAATTCAGTATGACAAATCAATGGTGTCCAAATTGAATGATGTTGATATGGCGAGATAATATTTCAAAAATAAAAAAAAAGTAGCCTTGATATTAACATATATAGCATGTTTATACTTGTCGCCCATCAACTGTATTTTGTTCCCCACCAAATTGGTGGGTGATCCATCAATCGACCTGTTTCAACTGAAATAAAATGGTCAATAAATTTGTGCCAAATAATTGTCATGAACAGCTTATTTTTTAATCATTTCGCTTATTTTTATTTTCGAACACTTTGGTGTTACATACACATTTTTCGCAATACATTTATTTTTCGTGCTAGAGAAATTGAGGGCAAATTCTTGAAAATATATTGAGTAGCCTTGAAATGAACATTATTTCATAATATAACTCCTTTTTGCCTTCCTTCCAGTCACATGAAACAGCAATAATGATGACGATTCAAGTTGACAAATTAGTGCAAAGCCTACCCAATGTGAAATGGTCAGATCCTGTGCGCAGAGAGGCAGATTGGCTACTTGATGCTTGTATACAGTACGTCGCTATGAATTTCTTGAGAATGATAGGACAGAGCGACTTTGAGAAGTTAATAGTGGTAGGTACTTTCTACAACTGCTGAGAATCAAGTTATAAAAGTTGAGGAGCTTATAAGCAGGTGCTTGCATAATTTTTGATATTTCTGAAGGTTTTGGTAAAAATTTGCTCAATATTTATTACTTGCAAATTATTACAAAACATAGAGAATGTCGAATATAGAGAGTGTAAATCACTTGCAGATAAAATTCTAAAATTTTGTTTAATGCACCTTTAAGTTTGTGAAATCTGATGATATAACCAACAGAAGCACTAGTGTGAGAGTGGCGGGGGGTCTATTACAGCTGAAGCCACCCTACCTTTCTCGCAAGTCATGTAAAATAAGAGGTTTTTTTTTTTAATGTTTAGCCATAACAAACCACATACCCCTCATTAATGCCGATCCACTTCCCCTTCCCACTAAGGAAAATATCCTGTACACCATAGGTATAGAATAGGCCACTTTCGTATGTCCCACAATGCATCTTGAAGTACTGTAAAGTGTGTGAACGACCATATTCATAAGTTGTACGCATGACGTCACCTGCGCACTAAGTTGTAATATGGTCGATTGCGAAGAATCTCCAAGATTTACGGTACTTTCAAGATTCATTATTGGAAAGTGGTCTATTCTATAAACTATACAGTGTTGCTTCAAAACGATGCCAAAACACAGTCAGTATTTTGATATTTTATTTCCATACATTTATAGACCTACCAAACAGTAGCCTTTCAGCTATTTCTTGAGTCAGGACAAAAAGAAGGGCGGTTTCCAACTGTGAGTAGCAATACTGCCAAACAGTGATGCACCGATTGTGTCCGATTTCAACAGGCACGCTCACCGATTGTGTCCAATTCCAACAGGCACGCTCACTTCTTTTTGTGCTGCACATTGAACATGTTGCATGATGTGTTATGTCTTCATTTTGGCAGCTACACTTCCTGAAATCAATATCATGTCAACACATTTTGACCGTAGAATGGTAGTGTATTCTCCTGGCTTTATTGTGGTCAACATTTTGATAGCTATATGTAACCATTCATCTCAAACCTCACGAAAATTCAGCATTTTCCGTTTTGAGATACAGGACAAAATTACATGCAAAATTTGTGTTCTGACAAAATGTAGGATTTTACAGATTTGAAATGTTCGTAAATTTCTTAAATTACTTTCAAAATATCAGCTTCTGTAGAATATTTGAAAACTAACAATTTGTAGATGTAGTAAAATAGAAAATGTGCATAAAATAAAATTTAACCTTTCAAACTTGTTCTCTGCGATTTAGATAACTTCACCACTTATAAGTTGCATGTACCTGAAACAAGTATCATTTTAAAGTTGAATTAATTGAATTAATTTTATTGGAGTCTACAATAAAAATAATTGATTGGGACGACTTGAATGGAGGTTTGATAGTGGACGGTTACATTATATATGTATTGCTCTTTATTTGGGCAATGGTGCAAAATATCTACCCAAGATGACTGGAGACCGTGGGCCTACTATTGCCTGACACCGAAGATGGAGTGCAATGGTAGGCCCACGGTCTCCAGTCAACGAGGGTAGATATTTTGCACAATTATCGGAATGAAGAGCAGTAAATATTTGTTTTATTGCTGTATAAAAATATTCTTGTCATTTGATACCTTACGTAAACTCGCTTAATTTGTGCATACTAAGTTAATAAGTAACATGAAATATTACCAAATATTTTTAGCAATCAAATGCAGTGTCAGCCAATCAAATGACAAGAATGTTTTCATGTGGTATATAAATTGTGTTATGATATTATCACATCCTGCAACTTGATGTTGAGACATATGTGAACAGTCATATCAGGGTCCTGTCTCTCGTGCGTTTCTGCTGATGCCATTTTTTTACCATATTTGGTAGTCATTAAGGTGTCATAGGCGGGGTCTATGTCAATCAAATGTGCGAACATGCGCAGAACATTGCGCATGGGAATTCCTGTCTGCGCATGGGAATTCCGTGTGTGTGGCTTGAAATCTTTAAGCTTAATCAGCGCAGGTCAGCCGATTTCAAATGAAAGTTTCACTCTTTGTGTCGGTGAGCTTATAGTACCATCAGCCAAAAGTTGTTCAGAATTAGTGTTTCTAATGATTTATGGGTCTGGTTCTATTTATTTTTCACTTTTATTGCACTGAAATTCAAGATAATTTTCAGAGAATTGTGTTTACAAAATCGTGCATACTAATGAGCTTGTACGTGATACATAATTAACCTTTTGACCTCGAATTGCTAATTTGCGCTGAAGCTTCATTTTTTACGTTGGCAAGGTATAGGAAATTCCTATCCCGAATTTATCTAGAATCCCTGGTCATATCTAAAGGTACCTTAAGGACGGCATAGCAAATTACGAGATATGGGCAATTGAAACTGAACATAGTCAAAAATCACGTCCAAGGTCGAATTTCTAATTTCATCTGAAACATTACCTTTGAAGTGTATTCTATCATATTAACCCTTTCCAGTCTGACAACTTTTTCCACGCCAGACTGAAGGCATTTTAGCTCCAAATTACTAATTAAAAGTAAATTTAAATTATCTTTAGAAGTATTCTATATAATTCAATGAAACTTCAGCATGATACAGTAGACATAAAGTGCTTTCATTTTATGTGAAAAAGATGATGACCTTTGACCTCATTTCAAGGTCATGTGATCCAATATGGCCGCCAAATGCGATTTTATTTATGCCGTCTGGGATACGGCATACGCCTGAGCTGACACTAATCTATGCCGTAGCCACGACAGCATACGACTGGAAAAGGTTAATCAGGTTACAACATCCAAAACATATAAGACAAATGTTTTAAAAACCGAGATAAAATTCTTTCTCCATTCAAGTTTTACCATTACCAGTACAGAAACTTGATTTTCTCAGAACTAAAGTTTTCTGAATCGGCCTGACACCTTTTACCAATTTGGATGTAACTTTGCAATCTGGCATCCAATAACCAAAAGCAAGGTGTCATTTTAAAGATTAACACTTAGTGGTCAAGGTCCTCCACATGCCCATTAGTGGTCAAGGGGGGGTCCATATGTACCCAACACCGAAAAAGCCCTTCGCGAAGGAATTTTACATTGAAACTACATGGTCACAGGTAAAGTACTTCAAAAGGACAACAACAAAAATTGAAAATCGGGCAAACCGTTTCAAAATGGCGGCCAAAACATAATTTGCCGTGTCACTTCAAAATTTCCCGCCAAAAATTTGAAATCTTACTTCCCATTAGAATTTTTCAATAAAATTTGGCTCATATTTGCAGTATATAAGTACAAATATATTCCTGAAATAAAATTTGAAAAAAAGTTGTTCGGTTACAATTTTATGGGCTGAAACAAATTTGAAGAGTGCCCTCGAAAATTCTAATTTATGCTAATTAGCATGGGAAGGGTGGGGGTCGATTTAAATTTGTTTGCCTCCAGGTGAAGGGTATGGTAAAGTTAGACAAATACATAGAAAGGCAATAAAAGATTACTTTGCATTTTTGCTCTGACGCGCAAAAAACAAAAGGTTGGGTCTATATGGACCCCGCCCCCTTGACCACTTAAGTGTTTAAAGATAATCGCTCGGATGAGACCAAAAAATCAATTTTCATTTTCAGAACCCTTAAGCTACCTATCGATATGATGGGGCACATATAAGAGTTGTTAATTTTTCTGTTGCAATGAAATAGTTAAGTCATGCCAAGTTTTTATTGTATTTTGAAGGGTCTTGGATGGAATAAAGGCCTACTGGAGTCCCTGTTTCACAGAATTGTGTGCAATTTATCAGAGGAGACAGCAGTCCCAGCGTACTTAGCTGTAAATGGATTGAGATTAAGGGCTAGTCTTGATGACTGGAATATGGTAAGAGGTTTATGGAATAAAGGATATTATATTAATGGATGGATTAAAGGATTACTTGAGTTCTTATTTCATAGAATTAAGTGAAATTTATCAGAGGATACTAGTCTAAGCAGTAAATTAAGATTGAGTCATAATTTTTAGAATATAATAAACGGGTGTTTTGGTATTATCAATTTATGGAAATGGTTCAAGAACCATTTCAAGATCTACTAACCCAATACTTGACATGAGTGTAAATCCAAATTTATGTAGAATGGCAGCTATTGCAGATGATGACTTTCTTGCACTCACATGATGATTTGTACCTGTTGATTATGTTTCATAAAATCTTTACCTTATTTGTTAACAGGATGCCCTTGAACTGGTCAACAAATTAATATCAATGTGCCACAGCTACATGGTCAAAAATGTCAATTATCTAATGAGGTCGCCATCATGGGGTCGTATACCAGAAGAGCTGCAAAAGAAAATCAAAGAAGGTAGGCAAGTGATGGGTAGCCAATAATGCGTCAAAAATGTCAACTATCTAATGAGGTCGCCATCATGGGGTCGTATACTAGAAGAGCTGCAAAAGAAGATTAAGGAAGTTAAGCTAGCGATGGATACCCAATAAATGGGTTGATATGCATCAATAATGTCAACAATCTCATGAGATCTCTACTCTTTTTGAGGTCTTAAACATCAATTTAATACATCAAATAACTTTATCTGTAGGATTGTTCATAAATAACTTCAATTTTTTATGTTAGGCAAATCCAAGAAAGTAAACTTACTTGTTTAGCTTTCGTCTTCACGGGTTGAAGACTTGATCACAACTGGCTTGATCCGTTGCTACTCCTGCAAGTCTTGACAGTAGTCTCTTTCACAGGTTTGGATGTTATCAGCAACGAATCAAATACGTGATCTAGAGTGATGCTTCCTACGTCACGGTTCATTGTTTTGCTCCCCCTCTTGGAGTTGCTGGAGTTTATACTCACCACAACATACTTTTCATTCAGAGGGACTATTTATAGACAAAAATTTGGTGCGGCGATGGGTTAGTTAGTGCGATCATCGCAAATTTGTTCATGGAGTAGCTGGAAAAACAAGCAATTGCGAGTGCCCCTATGGATCTACGTCCAAAGTTATGGCGGCGGTACGTCGATGATGTACTTGAAATCATACATAAGGACACCACTGAACTAACTAGATCACATATTTGATTCGTTGCTGATAACATCCAAACCTGTGAAAGAGACTACTGTCAAGACTTGCAGGAGTAGCAACGGATCAAGCCAGTTGTGATCAAGTCTTCAACCCGTGAAGACGAAAGCTAAACAAGTAAGTTTACTTTCTTGGATTTGCCTAACATAAAAAATTAAAAAATTAAAGTTATCAATTTAATGCCTTAAAAATACTGCAAAAGATGATCAAAGAATATAAGCAAGGGATGTTGATTAAATAAATGATTTGAAATGCATCAGAAATATCAACTATCTTATGAGACGGTGACAGTACCATCAGTCCAGACTTTTCAGGCGGCAACCCTTTTGGTGGTGAGAGACATGCATCCCTCTACCACCCATCAATAGCTTAAAGAAGTTGGGGATTTTTTACTTGCACCTTGTAATTGATTTACACCTTGTAATTGATTTACACTAACACAACTGCACCAACTGCCTCCTCTTGGATAAGCAAAAGCTTTTAGGAGGACTCAATTCAAGACTTTATCATGGGCTGATATCCTGAATTCAAATTTGCCATTCTTGTTACATTTTTCAGATGCTGTTTTTGTGGATGATGAAAAAAAAACTGTGGCTCGAAAACCAAAGCTTAGCAGTGCCCAGAAGGTAATACTTCCCCTATCTTTTGTGTTTTTAAAATAAGGTGTTTTATGTTTTTCTGGGTACCCTGGTCACATAACCTTGCTGCGAGGTTACGATGTGTTTACGACATCAATTCAGCAGACGGTGATCGGACACCGACCCGTGTCCGACCGTTGTTTGGACGATGTCCGTAAGCCATAGAGACGCCAGAAGCATGCCGCAAGAATTTAATTCTGGGTTAAAACCTTGCGGTTTGTACACGATATCTTAAGTTATTGTCACATAACCACCGGTGTCCGACAGGGCATCGCAATCATTCACCTGTGTCATACCGGCGTTGTGGCTTATGTGACCAGGGTGTTACTGTGGGTCAAGTTAATAATGTGCTTGATTTTTATCAGTGGTCTTCTAATTAATATTGCTAATTACTTAAACTGAGCACAGTTAATAGGGCTAAAGTTTATTTTTGAGTTATGCGCCTTTGTCCTGGCTTCGACAGAGCAGGTCACATATGTGATACAATAGAAACACCATTCTTAGTCAGTGAGTGTGATGTTACTACATATTAAGGAATTTTCACTATACATAACATAGTGTTCAGCATCAAACACAGTGAAGCCCCGCGTTGAAATTCACAGCGAGATGTAGATATACGCAAATATCGGACACAAACGCTTTACTGGATTTGGAATATTTCACTATGTTTGAACAGGGTGTACGTTTTTCCAATCAATAAATTTGCATCATTCTTGGTTTACAAATTACTGAAATTTGTTAAGAATGAGAATAAAAGATACTATTTATTGTTTTGCCTGTCATCTATCATCTCGTAATGGATGGGCATACATTACTTTTTTGTATTGTACAACCCTTGCGGGTGCCCCCATTACTCAAAGTGTAATGTACGCCCATCCATTATGAGATGATAGATGACAGGGGAATCAATAAATCCTACCTTTTATTCTCTAATTATTGCTATTTTGTATATTTCTGCTGCTTGTATTTCAGTCTACTTCAAGACCAGCTTCTGCCAAGCCAACTTCTTCAAGACCCACTTCTGCAAGAGGTGATAGTGGAAGTTCTGCAAAACCAACTACTGCAAGGGGAGCTAGTGGAAGTTCTTCTGCAAGGGGAGTTAGTGGAAGTTCTGCAAGCTCTTCTTCAAGGAGCAGTGCCTCTGGTTCATCGTCAGGTCAAAGGTCAGCCAGTAGACAAAGTGCCAAACCAACTGGAAATTGGAAACCTTAACGACAGATCTTTACCTGCTGACCAAGGATAACAAGTAAAATTAACACATCATAAATGAAATTGCTACTAACCAATGATGACATTTTTATGCAATTAACAAAAGATATTTATTATAATCATGTGCAATATAATATTGTGATTTGCCACTATCAAAAATGTGTATTTATGTGGTGTAGTACATCAAAAGGGAGACTTTTCAGGGGAAACAATTTCAGTTGAAAAAAGCACACAAACTTTTTCTCTGCTATGTTTTCATCTTGAAAGGCTCATTTTGCAAACTCTCCCCTCTTTGATATGCTGTTAAGGAGCATGGTCCGATTGCTTCAACTTTATTTCAAACTTTTTCTGATTTTGGTACCTACATGTTACTCATATTTTTCATATATTCCATGTGAAATTTGATGGCTGAAGCATGTTTAGTTTTGGAGATATGGGTAACTGAAATTTGAAATTAGACCTTATCTTGAGTGGCGATCTTTCATACGAAACCAAAATCCACATTTTGAAAATCGGTCAATGCTCCTTTAAGCAACAATACACGTTTTGTGCTTTTGTATGTAACCAAATATTGGACAAAGTGGATTAAGTGTGTGTCAGTTGTGATGTTCTTCACCAATCCTGTTAAGATGTTTATAAGATTTGAAATGATTCCTCATTTAATATATGATTTTTTACATCAAAACCAAACACTTTAGTCAAATGCTACATGTATCTCAATTCACCCAAGTCATATTTACCAATGTTGTCATTGTTTTAAAGATTCAATGATTCTGTGTGTGAAAATGTATTATGAAATGAATCATTTATTACATATGTTGGACATTTTTTGGGGGTATTTTTTAGAGATACAGGCTTGCATTGACCATTGATATTGGTTAGAAACCAGTTGTATACATATAATATATTTTTGTGGATTAAGGTTGCCTGCATACTGCATCGTTTAACTAACGCATTTGTTCACCTGTTAGCATTTCACAGGCACTGGAATTGTTCAATCACATGCCAGAAATTTGTGCTTAAAACATTTGCAAAAACTTCATCTTCTAAAATACTTAAGCTTCAAACAAATGGTTGGCTTTGATGAGATGGTCAGTCAACTAGGAGTCGGGACACTACATGATTCTTGAGATACCCTCATTTCATACCTGCTGCCAAATGTCAAAACTGCACTTTTCCTAACTTTGTATACCCCCAAAATTACATATGTTTACTCACGAGTGACTATAAA
>JXSR01S017587.1:21992-32391 GCA_000969725.1 Ophiothrix spiculata
ATTGTAACCAACCTGTATGTTTCACCGTATGGATATTAAGTGAAAAGTTCTATTTTCTTATTGATAGCCCTGTGTTTTATCATTATAAATCCATACCTGTTTTGTTTTAAGTTGATGGCTGCGTAGAATAAAAGAGGTCTATGAAGAGAGTAAACTTAACACACATTTTTTTGTTACACCCTGTATAATTGTCACACACCCTGTATAATGTCAGTTTAATTGTATATTTGGTATCCTTGTAGTATGAACTTTTAAAAAATGTATACCTTTATGGTATTAAAATGTCCATATTTAATCATTTGTTGAGAAATATTAAGCTTGGTGATGTTTTTCTCATTTAGTGGTATGTTATACTTTTTCAGACCAATTCATGACTTATGATCCTATATGCTTTGACTTATTGGTTAATTAGACTTATAGGGCAAATATTAAAAAAAAATACTGCAATGAAATAATAAAACTGTAACGATATTTGCATACTAGTTTCCTAAAATCAATGCATATTTAACACAACTGTTCTATGAAATGGTTCGAAAAGTCTATTAGGTTTTCTTAATTTTACAAGAATTTAAGTTTATGCATATTTATATTCACCACAAGTAGAAAAAACATTCAGATTCATCACTAAGTAGGTGTCACAGGAAAAATAAACACACACAAGCAAACAAACTTACAATCTTTGCGAGTAATTTTGTTAGCTTAAACGGATAGTCAGAAAGTATGAAAAGGTCTCATTATACATATAGTAAATGAATTAAACCTTAAGATATTGTTTTTAAGAAATCGTATCACATCTGTCTTATTTTTTCATTAAATTACTTCATTTTTAAGCATAGATTAAACATGGCACATGATAAATTAGTAAACATTATTACCATTGAGTGAGCAGATCAAGGACGATACTCAATGAAATTTAAATCAAGACGAACTTTCAAAATCGTGAAATTGAACCTGAAAATGTTACATCCGAATATTTGACAAAGTAGAAATGTTGTTCTGAATTAGCGATTGAA
Organism: Ophiothrix spiculata; assembly: GCA_000969725.1. NCBI lineage: Eukaryota > Metazoa > Echinodermata > Ophiuroidea > Amphilepidida > Ophiotrichidae > Ophiothrix > Ophiothrix spiculata. The sequence goes on from JXSR01S017587.1 coordinate 23,006, forward strand.
ATGAAATCAATGTTATATTGAAGTCTGCTTCTTAGACTATAAAATGGTAACTTTACATATTATTTGACTATCCGGTAATGGCCCAAAAAATTACAAAGATAATAAATGTTAAGGAAAGCGTTGCGAATCGCCTTACAGGGTAATGACCATAGAAAAGAAGTGACATAAAATGCCAATATCATTAAATACGCATGACATGTAAATATTCTTATAAGAGACAGTTAATCAATTTAATGGTAAATTGTCCTTTTCAGTTGTCTAACGAAATGATGTGTAGTAATAACACTTTAACTTTGCGTCGTCATTTATTTGATTAATCAGCACTCCATTCGGAGAGCATATTGTATCAGTTTGAAACAGAAATCTTTCATTTAAATCTTTATTACTTGAGCGCCAATATACAGCCAAAATGCTTATACTCAGACACAACAGTTTTAAAAATATAACACACCTGATATTTCTTTCATATTTAAAACTGTCCATTAAAATGTCTAAACAGTTCTATCCCATTTTATTTCTGGGATATTATTCACGCATTTATTATTATAAATAAAAATGACAGAAAACGTAGGAACCAAATTAAAGTTAAAGAATTTGCTTTTAAATTAAGGTTTTTGTTTTCGTTCCATGAATTTTTTTAACATTACTTCATAGAGACAGAGTTACATTATGATCTCAGGTTAGAAATATGTGATTGCAGATATCGTAAAATGATGCTAGCAGAAAAAACAAATCTGTGGTATTTCTTGTTTGCATCAATGGATTTTTACGGTTGAAGACAAGTATTTTATGACAGGTTAATCCCGTAAAAAAATTAACGGTTGTAAAAAAATACGACAAGTCTCCGTAGTTTGACGTCGTTGAGGTTTTACATGAATTTCCCGTTAAATGTGAATTTGCCGCCAGAAACATCAGATATTACAATTTTGTACTTAATTCTCATGAATCAAACGCAAAATATTAAAGAAAATTACTAAATACTCTTTAAAATATTTGACTGAAGGAGTAAATGCATCAATATTCACTTTATATATGTAAATGACCAGCAGTCACTGAATGGCGCACACGATAGAGCACTTGATTTACACGCACTAGACCCGATATCAATTCCCATACAGGGAAAATAGTCAATTTTGATCTAAGTATAAGTTAAAAAGGCAACCACTTTTAGTCATAAGGAAATAAGCAAGATGACTTTCAGAAGATATGTTCGTTTTCTTATAAGATAAAATGACTGTATTAAATTTTATAGAAATCTGTCTCAATTTAATCTCGTCTGAGTAAGCACTAAAGCCTTTTTAATTAGAGGTTGAGAGAGGCGATGTTATTAGATAAACTTAATTAAGCCATTTTGCTTTTAACTGTCAGACGAGGTAGGGCAAAAAGATGTCTGAGTTAAATAAAGCTGCAAATGTCTTATAAAAAAAATCGATATTTTTCAACAACAACAACAACAAACTTATAATAGAAGATAACATTAGTTAAGATTCATGGAATTACTTTGAGATGATATCCATCTTGAAGGTATTACATGGTATTATTTTAATATTAATAATAAAAGACAATTTTAACTAGTGTAATTAATGTAATACACCAAAGTTAGACCCTGATTCAGAAGTTCATGACTTATTAAAGGTATATATACAACTCTCATGCTCGAAACGTCTTTCATGAAACCCGTTCATACATCGTACAATCTGACCACAAGATATAACACTTTTCAATACTTTTTACATTTAGTACGAGGGGTGTTCAATAAGTTCGTGGTCTGAGATAGAAGAAGTTAAGCTATGCAATTTTTATTAATGTGTTATATAGATCTACTTGATTGATGAATATCTTGAAAGTTTGAAGTAAATATCTGCTTTCATTTTTTACTTTAGAGAGATTTATAATCTGTCAAAGGTTTTGGAGAGTTGATTTTGTACCTTGAACACTGAAGAAATAACTTAGCCGACAGGCTTTAGCGTACAATCTCTATCCCAGACGCTAACCCCAAGAAATTGTACACGTCTAAGAAAGATTATTATAACATGAAGAGATTTAGGCTGTAGATTTCAGAAATATCAGAAAGGAGATGGACTCGGTATCATAATAGTTATTTTTATTGCTTAAATCTAAATTTTAGAAACCTGTAACATGCAAGTTTAAATGTCTGTAAAATAAAAACAAAAGTACACATTGCAAATAGAGATAAGAGGTTATGCCTGTCCAAGATCATGCAAAAATACACAAACATTTAAGCGTGTTTTCATAAAATAGTGTAAAACGCCCTATGAAATTGGTCGAGTAAAAGTACGAACTTTTTCATATTATTTGTTTTCAAAAATGACCTCACTGACTTGTAGTGACAAATGATTAATTGATTAAAACACAAACACACTGGAATCACATCACGATGTTTTAATGTAATTAAACGTACAATGAATGAACCACGTATATTATGTTCAGGGTGCACAGCTATTATTGTACAGACGATTTCAATCGGTTTCATTGATCCGATTAGCAAGCAGAGTCCTAATAGTAGATGACGTCAAGCAGTACACGTATAACGGTTTACTATTGTAAATATTACAAACATTTCTCACTCTTTGATCTTTATCGTCCATTATTTATTTTTTATATAACACGGAACGAAATTTGAGTAGTGCAATGTGATTGTTGAAATATCAAGCTTTAATAGGTTCTACATTTCATTGTTTTTCGCTTCCTTTTACGTTTTTTCGCTCGTAATATTCATAAAAAAATTCAGAAAATAAAAGCTCAAATCAGCCAGACACTTGCTTATAAACCCAATTAAAACATCTATGACGTAGGACAAGACATGTGCACCTTTATAAAAAATGCTATTGGCCGATTAACTAACGCTGCGTGACTTGTATTATTGAATATCAATGTATAATATTTGACCCACATTCAATGCGCAGAATCAGTTCAATTAGACATTAGAACCCCTGCTGAGTTGAAATTGCACAGGGTTTGAGTTAGGCGATAATACCTGTGGGGTGTATGCAATTATCAATCTTAGTAAAGCTCTGGTTCCAATGACGATATTTCTGATTAATTTCTGATTTACTTTTTAAATGAAGTGCATAGAAGCTGGTAATTATGCTTCTGTTCACGATTTTAGTTATTATACTGCATAGTAATATAACGTCATATTACGTACAAGTGCTACCAATTAACATACAAATAACCTCACCAATTAATCAACTTCATTCACGGGATAACATAATTAACTTCTTAGACCAATGACTTAATATTAATGCATCTGTTCATGTATTGTATTTGGCAATGTGCTGCATGATGTTACATGCAACTGAGTGTTGAAAATCAGAGACCACACCCTGTCCGAGCATTTTTTTTTCTAAAAGACTGACTATAGTTAAAACATTTTTTTTTTGAAAAGCTTACGATATGAGAAAGACATGCATATTTTCAATTCTATTTACAGGTTAATTCAAATACATGTACATGTGGAATAAAACATTTTTATGTTTTGAATTAATTTAATAAAATTATGCTATTTTTACTTTCTTTTACCTTTTTTTTCCAATAAACAGTCATGTTTCTGTAGGATTATGATGTAGCTTTGATACGATGCACAATTGGTTTAGGTTTTAAAGAATATTGAAATATAAGGATATTGATTTTTTTCTTGTTCTATATATATATTTTTTTCAAATTCTTCTTTCATTCAAATTCTTAAATATGACAGAAATGTTTTTCATTCAGTATTGTGTAATATTCCAATAATTTAAACGTAATCGAAACAAGCATTAATTATTTGCAAAAGTAAGTTCCATTAATTGATTAATTTATCATTCATATTTAGCAATATTTATATCAAATTCAGAATTTTTTCATAAAAAACATATCAGCTATTCCATGTAACTGTCTCACTTTCCAAAACATGAAAAATGCTCAGAACATTCAAATTACAGGTGCTATAGTAACAAATTTGGTGTCAGATGAAAGAAGTTAGTGTGCTCTTTAATTCGAGCCATCACATCACACAATAAGATTGACATATGTTAAACATATTTTGTTGCCAAAAAAAAGTTTTTTCCACTAAATTTATTGTAAAAAAAGACCCACATTTAGAATCTCCTTTACATGATTTATATATAAAATATTTTATGTTTTTTGGTTGAAATTGATCAATACAGGTTAAAATAAGGGTAATCAAGGATGGTTTCCATGTTTTTTCATTTCGTTTTGAAAATGCGCTGCAGTAAAATTTGCAAAAACCTACTACGTCACGCGAGTCACGCAGTTTTTTCATTTCGTTTTGAAAATGCGCTGCAGTAAAATTTGGAAAAACCTACTACGTCACGCGAGTCACGCAGTTGTGTCACGCGAGTCACATTTTAAACAAGGAACAGCACACTACACGGAGCACTTGAACACAGGTTAACTGTTGCATAGAGTAGGCTAGAGTGTTAGGAATCTAATGCAGAAAAAATAAATTTTGACCTACAAGTAGAATTCTATAAAGAAGCGTTTGAATAAGTGACGTCAAAAAATTGCTTTTGTAGCCTGTCACGCGAGTCACGGCAAATAAATTGTGATATCTTAAAAACCACTTGGTCTGTGGCCAGCATTTGCATCATGAACTATGTATACACATTGCCCTGATTAAAAAAATGTGTAATATTAAAGTAGAGGAGAGCTCATTTTAAGGTAGTGGCGCATTGAAAGATTGATTTTTGTAGAAATGTCACGCGAGTCACAATGGAATGGCTGATATATAGATATGTTGTTCATGTAACATTTCGCCAGTAAAAGATACAAGGAAACAACGTCATGTCTATTACTAAAAGATACTAAGGCTTTTAGCGGGTTGCAACGTACACTCTGAGTAAAACAGTTGCAGAAGGGAGACACAAGGGAAACTATTCAAAGGCTTTAATGGGTTGCAATGTACCCTCTGAGTAAAACAATTTTCAGAAAAGAGACACAAGGAAAACTATACTAAGGCTTTTAAAATGGGTTGCAACGTACTCTCTTAGTAAAACAATTGCAGAAGAGAGACTCTATTTCCCTAAAACGTCCTACCTCAAAAAAACAATTATTCATTTTAGTTGGTAAATTTGTCCTTTAATATTAAAAAACTCTCCATACTAAGATCTATCCGCCAACGGCAAGCTACGTACAACACAGACATGTATTATATACATACCCAGGTTGTGTAAAACAATTAGTTACGCTACGCCTTGACAACTTACATTGAAGTTCATTGCAACTTAAGATCCAGACACAATGGTTACAATATGATATACTTTTTATATATTTTTAACATGGATTGCCAATAAAACATTAATGCGTGTTATTCATTCTTTAGGGTCGTTCACTTATATATCATGCATGTGATGTAAAACAGGTTCAACTAATGTGTTTGTCATGCATGTCTTGTAACACATTACTTGTATACGCAGTCACTGTAGATTGATTATCTGTAATAATTATGTTGAAAACAATATGGAAATGAATTTGGCAGATGTATATTGAAAAAAAATAAGGGACCTAAAGAATACTTCTTCGAAAAATATTTCCGATCAAATGTATTATAAATTAATTAGTTTGTGAGCGTTTACATATTTATAAATTTTAATTCTGTTCCATCAGTCTAATAATAATGTTGTCAATACCTTGGTAGTTTGGATCAGAGGTTAAATATACAATGTGGGCGCTTCAATTCATTCAGTACTTTATAGTTGATATATCTTTGAACGGACGATGTAGAATAAAAAAAAATTTGTACTCACCTGTTAAGAGTCAAATTAGATAAGGAAATACAAACCAGTCAACATGGAAAAAAGAAGAACAAAATGAAAAGAATGTTAGCATTATTAACTATTTAGTTACTCTGTTAACATACATTGGAATAAAATTCATTGTTTCCCGAAACTTAACGTTGATGAAACATGCGGTTTCTATACAAAAATAGTTGAGTCAATAATATTATTGATGAAAGAATATATAATGCCTTATTGACAATAATGCGTTTCTAGAAGATACTCCATTGTGTATGCAAAGGTTCATTATTTTTCATGAAGTTTTAAATGTGCTTATAAATGTGTTATTGTTATTACTCTGATGTAGCATTATAGGATCCTGTATATTTATTATCATCAAAAAATGCACTTGTTTCAATTTTCAAAGTGTTTCTGATATTACTTATTTATTGTTAATAGAATGTTCTGTCTGAGACCTGCTCCTTAACATTTACTAACTGTATTATTCTACTATTCTAAAAGTATAATCCAAGAATAATATAAAAGTAATACTATGAAACATTGTTTTCAAGTGTAAGTAAAAGTTATCAGTGTAAATCTCAGCAATGAAGTAAGTGTAGTAAAGTTAAAGCAATACCAAAACAAACACCAAATAAATTAAAAAAAGAAACAAAACAAAAAGAACAAAAAAAAAATAGAAAAACAATACATGAAATAGAAAAAAAAAATCATCCCCAAAACAAAAGCATCTATACGAAACAGTATTAAATATACGTTTAGCACAAAACACGTTAACGTGCAAGATAATTTTACTCCTACCTCTTTACAATCATAACTAACATCAATGGAATTCCCTACTAGACATTAAGGTTATGCTGTTGTACTCGTATCAATTTGCATTTTGATATTAATAGTTTTTAATACTTTGTATTTAAAAAGATGTTTTAAAAACATTGCACACATAATGAGCGTCTTTTTAAGATATCTTTAAAGTCATTTATAAGAAAGGGATTTCCCCATCCTAACCACACATGTAAAAACACTATTATATCAACTTTTCCATCTAACCACTTGAGCCAGGTAGTAACATCGCAATCAATTCCTTATGGGTATTTTTAGCGGTTATATTATTCCTCATTTTACCACTCTTCACAAAGTTATTCAAGTGTCTTATAGGAGCCGTTTCTTAGCTTATACACGTTGAAAATGGTGGAGGCTTGATATAAACATTTTCACTTTATAAGTACGTGAATGATTTAAAGACCGTAAGCTTGTGATCAACATTTAAAATTTGAAAAGTGTGCCATGTTTTTGTTTACTATCTGAGAAATGATTAAGTTTTCAGGTCATGTAAGCTTGTGATCAATATTTAGAATGCAAAAAGTTTGCATGTTTATGTGTTACTATCTGAGAAATGATTTAGCTTTCAGGTTATGGTTGTTGCAGTAGACAAAAATGAGTAACGTGATCTTCTTGTCGGATTGGGTAGTGCAAAGAGCCTCAATAACTAATTTACATTTCAGAACATTTCAATGAATATCAGTTTTCAATATCCTCGTGTAAAGTGTCTTTGTAGCATATATTTTACAACAATCACATAAGAAAATGGTTTCTATATAAAGCTATGTTTGCAAAATACATGTGCTAAGATTGTCTTACTGATACGTCTTTAAAGTCATAACTAATAGAAACAGAATTCCTTAATCATACATTTAAAGGTATGTTTCTGTATTGGCATCAATTGTAATAATAATACCAATTATTGCCATCCTGTTTACCTTAGCAGGTGCTTTAAAAACAGCGCACGCGGGTTGTTTTTTTAGAGTCATGTATAATAAGGAACGGGATTTCCCCGTCCAAAACGTACAAGTATTTTACGTCATCTTCTCCATCTAGCTGCCTTAGTATTCAACTCCTTCTGGGTTTCTTTATCTGTTATGTTTTTCCTCATTTTATCGCCTTAAAAATCTTACACTTGTCTTGAAAGTAATGCAGGAGCCTTTTGTATCGAAAGGTTAACATAACTTTACAGGCATAGTTATGATTGCTTTAAAGACCGAAAGGGTGTGTTTTGTAGTGTAAAAGTTACTGAATGAAGTCATTCAGGATCCCTTTTCCAGTATTGATGAAATACAGGATCAATAGTCATGACATTTTGATATATCTTGTTGGTAAGTGACCATCAACTTCAAAAGTGTGCATGTTTTTGTGTCACTCACTAAGACGCGAATTAGACTGATAGGGCTATGAAAAAGTCTCAGAAATGACTACCGTTTTCAGCAAAAGTTTACTCATCGTCCTTTTTATAACAAATTATTGTTACACCAAATTCCTTTATTTTTTCAAAAATATCAACTGTAAAGTGTTTTTTTAACATATCTTTGGTAACACCTAGGAAGGAGATTTCTCCTAAAAAACTTACACAATAACTATTCATCTAACTATTTTAGTCAGGCAGTAATATCTTATACAACTCTTTTAAGAATACCTGAAAGTTTTGAAAGATTTCTATTAAATGGCACAGAAATTTAGGACGTTTGTCTAGACTGATGTTTTGAAGAACAGATAATTTGTTCAAGACATTTGGCTTTAGGGAATCTTCATACATACAGCATACCAAATTAGCAAGACATTGCTTAAAACAAAACCTTTAGATCGCTTCTTTATCATTTTAAATATTAAAATGTAAATTTGTAAAAGCAAAACAAATGCAAATTTGAATTTGGTCTGCGGACAGAAAATCATCATGGTACCATGTATATGGCACATATACCATCTGCTACAATGCTATCTGATGGATATTTAAGGATATTGAGGAAATTTATTCAATTTGATAAGACTGCTTTGGCATATCCCATGACTTGATTACTATTTTTGTGCGCGGTATACGTCAGAAGTATGCGTATTTAGTAATGATCATATGTGACGCGATCAGGGAGAATGAGTCACTTGTCGGCAAACACATGTTACTAGTTTAATAATGTTAGTCACACAGTCATTGATCAATTGTCTATTGTGTACATGTCCTTAAGTAAAAGTCCATTGAATAAATCAATAAATAACAATCCATTAAACAGATTCAGACATCAAGATGAACATACTTCATTGTGCACATGTCATTGAGTATTAAACCCATTGAATAAATCAATACTAGCCGATTAGGCTCACCAGAACAAAATTGTATAAAACCAGTAACATACGGTTGCCGACAAGTGACTCATTCCCCCTGATTGCGTCACATATTGCATTCTGGGATATACCAAAGTGGTTTATTCAGTCTTAGGCAAACAACAAATAAACATACACAGAAAATAATAAGTGAGTCAAACTTGTTAAAGTGAGTCAATTTGTCTCTGTAGTGACTCACTACAGAGACAAATTGACTCACTTTAACAAGCACATAATTAACAAACAAACACACAAGGAAACAACCTTTGTATCTGGACCTGAACATATCAGCAAATCCAATTTTCTATATATACATTTTACAGAACGTTTCTGTTAAGTTATACTGGACTGGAAAGTTAAGAATATTGAAAGATTGATAATAAATGTTGAGTCTGACTTAACTCAAGTACATATCAGTATCTGATCATATGATGCTGGTTTTATTGTACTTGCATCGATAGATTGATAGAATATGCCGAA
>JXSR01S017588.1:17240-27308 GCA_000969725.1 Ophiothrix spiculata
AATAAATTACAATATGCTATTAATTTATATTATTATGTCTACTTTATGGGGATATAACCACCCCATATTAGACACCTAAATTATTATTTAACTTCTTTTAAACTGTCTGTAAATCAAAGGAGGTGATATAAGGAATCCAAAACCGTTTGAACGTTTCAAATCCAACCTTCCGATGCAAAGTTATGAATGTTTTTGTATCGCTATTTTTAATAATTTTGGAGAACGCAGGTCAAGGGATATTTTTTTTTTACTTTCTTTATTTCAGACTAGCAAGGTTATGCCACCAATAATAGATACACCACTAGTCAATATCTTAATTTAGTAAAGGTATAATGCGAACACAATCATGGGGAGTTATTTTGCTCCTACACATTCGCGGGATATTTAACGATGTGTAGTTCTGCGTGATTATGGGCTGATAAATACTTAATCTGTTCGGAATTGAAGCACAGACGCAGAACTGTCACCCAGATTATTGTTCTTGAGTATCCGTGGCTGTCTACTTATTTTGAAACAACTGATTTTTTTATTCTTCCGTTCCGAAAAAAACCCGATTTTTTTCAAAATTCAATAACCATACAATCACACATCAGATCTTTTTATTACAAAAGGGTGGTTGTGCTTGGACGAAATCATCTCCTCGATAACATATTCTGGAAGAAAAGGGTTAATGACTTTGCGCAGAATTTAGAAAAAGGTCAGAAAAAGTTTCTTAGAACAGTCGATTTAAGTGTCAAAACACAACTATCAAACCTTATTCAATTCACGACTGCTTGATGTGTATGCAGATCAGCGGTGTGAAATATAAACGCTCACCCATCACTTAATGGGTTAGTGAAGTATCTACCTACATTTTTTCGCACTAAACCACTATACCCAAAAGCTATCCAACTATATAGCAATATCACTAAAATCGGCCAAGAGGTTAAGTAATTTTCTTTTCAATCAATCTTTTTCATTAATGCTACTATCGACAGAACAAAAATAACCACCAAAAAAAAAAAAAAAAAACCTGCGTGAAAGTATCCTAAGATTTAAATCTGCTACAAGATGGGATCAAGACTTGATCAGAAATCGGAGAAAGTATGGCAGGGAATGACTCGGGACAACTGATACTGTACATTGAGTCTATACGCATTTGGGTCTTTATGTAACACCAATGTTTAAAAATCTAGATGATTACCAACGATTTGTCTGCTTTCAGTCAGATCATCATTAATCATTCATTATTCAAATGAATTCCGAGACGAAGTTTTCAAAGCCCGTGACCAGAATTGTAACGTCAGAATAACAAATTTAAAACATATAAAACGATCACATCTGCTTTATTGGAATAGAATACTGATGTACAAGTTTAATTATTTATATGCAGTGATAGAAACACATATATAAATAAAAAGGAAGTGTTGTAAACGGCAAAGTGAACCAGGTTATAGGTCAGTTACAATCTTAGTTTGAAGTACACCTATGTTAGACTTTTTCTTCATTCACAAAGCGACGTTAAAAATTTGATCACTGCAGTTACAAATATCCGCAATTTTACATTACCCGTAAATCAACCGTGAAAATAAAGGTTGTGCTGAATTTGCGTTGCAAGAATCACTGCTGTAGGGTTAAAATTGGAATGATACGCGCAGTAACAACAATTATTCATGGTAAAGTGGTTTATCTCTTATTCAGACTCAACTTCTCGGATGTAGCATACATCAGTAGCGGTCATTGTTCGTAGCGGTAATAATTGCAGTATTGTATTACAGTCTTGACAAACGTATTTAATAAACACAGACAAAGCAAGGAAACAGGGAAACCGATGTTTGGCATATGTGGAGAGTTTAATTCACAAGCGATATAACTTTGTCTAAATTAAACGAACCAACACTCACCACGCACACAGCTAACTACACTATACTAACCCTCACCATACATATGACATAAACCAAATATACGCACACGTTATTTGCAGAAAAGTCACACTCCAGTGCATACACAGGGAGGGAGGGAAGGGACAAGTGAAACACACCCAACGGAGGTGACGAAGCGAATGAAGCAACAGACGTGCTGGGCAGACGAAATAAATAGCGCAAGCACAGTCATGCATATTAAAAACCCCATCAATACAAGAATTGATAAGAGCCTTTAATAAACACAGACAAAGCAAGGAAACAGGGAAAGCGATGTTTGGCATATGTGGAGAGTTTAATTCACAAGCGATATAACTTTGTCTAAATTAAACGAACCAACACTCCAATCACCAAACAGCGGAGTAGAAAAGAATGTAGAAGTAGAGAGGGGAGAAGAAGTAAAAAATTAGAATGAAAGGGAGTAGGGTAAGGAACACTTATATACGTACATCATGAAAACACACACTCACATACGCACGCACATGACTAATATACTAGGCCAATCGTACAACTGCAAACAACAGAGGCCATGCAGACCAACAATTTGATATAAGTAACATTTAAATCCAAAAGAAATATTTTTGAGTATCCGTATTTTTGTATTTACAGTCATCAGATATATAAAAGTCATATTAAAGTCAACCACTATTAATACACAAGCTCGGCTGAATAAAGGTTAAACAGTCTACCAAGGAAGGTACGCAGCAAATTTACGCGCCATGTCTATTCGCGAGTGAAGTGGTAAGTCAATATAGTGTAAATACGCATCAGACTTCCAGTCGCCTAGAATTTTGACAACATCGGAGGGTAAGCCACGTTGGAGCGCCCAACTGGCACCACCACGACGGAAACTGTGCCAACAAACCAAACTTTCCCTTTCCATGTGTTGCGTTCGATCAGATAAATTGTGATTTTATGGAGTGAAACTATTGTAAAAATAGTATTTCAGAAAGGTAATAGAATACATTGCTTTAATGGCAAGTCTAAAATGATGGGTAATGATAATCGATTTTTCGAGTCAGAGTTTCAACTGAAAATGTTTGGAAGATGAAGTCCGCCATTTTGTGGGTATAGACGATATTTGCAATGTTGTGGGACAAGTGACGTCAGCGTAGGTCGATCTATTGGTTTGTTAAAGTTATATCTCATTCTACGCAAAACAAATAATCTGTAAAAAAACTATATACTTAGCAGAAAAAGTAAAAGTGTGGTATTTAATCTTGCAATTCGGATTCATCAACACTGCCAGTTTAAGTATGCTGTCAAAATAAGATATTTAATCTGACAGTTTGATGAACCCCGATGGCCAATTTAAAATACTAGAATTTTGCGGGTACGTTCCCGTATTTTTACAGACTCACATAGTTGGTATCAACATAATACACTAATTTCAAATCCCCAAACAGCTTACAAACAACAATTGATGTTACACCGTATATCATTCTAATCTCAACCCTAACTCCGCTGATTCCTACCATATATAGGTACAAGGAATAATATAAAAATCAGCATTAACAATAACTTAACACTTAAGTGCATAAGGTGTTTTAGAATCCCGTTAATGCACAACGGGGGTGGGGGGTCCATATGGACCCTGGGTTTTGATCTCTTTAAAAATAATGTCCTTCATATAATTTTCTTTAAAACTGTACACAGTGATACACCAACGCAATTAAATTCATATGAAACAAAGAAGTTAATAATCCGCTATTCCGTCTCAAAGTGGCGGCCAGATTTCTAATTCGTGTCAAATTTTCATTTTTTTCCGAAAAATTTCCCGCCAAAAATCGAAAATCTGCTTTCCTAAAGGAATTTTTCAATGAAAATTGGCTCATAATAAATACATTGTTGAAATAAAAAAAAATTAAAACGTTGTTTCGGTTTTAGGGACAAAACTAAATGTGTTGCGGTTTTGTGCTTCGCGCAAAAAACAAAATCCAGCGTCCATATGGACCCCTTATGCACTTAAGTGTTAAACTTCACCCCGACGAAATCATATAGGTCAACATTTAGGGTAAACACAAATTCGGGAAAAATTTACCAAATGACTTTCAACATCGCAGTATTAAGATAAAATCCATTTTGGAACTTCGGCAGTTTGTACACTTTGAACACTAACACAACTAGTAAAATGTAAGAAATAAATTTGAATTTTAAATTGCAAAACTATCCGAACGGCACACTATCTAATACTTAGAAAAAGGTCCCTCTAGACACAGCACACATTTTGGAACTTACACATTTTTCAACAACTTCATACTTACATTACTAGTTCTATGTAAGGAATAAATATGCCTCTTACATTGCAAATCTATTAAAACAGCTAGCTATCTAATACTTAGAAAAAAAGTCACTCTTAAAACAATAAGATAAAATCCATTTTGGAACTTCGGCAGTTTGTACACTATGATCACTAACACGGCTAGAAAAATGTAAGAAATAAATCTGTCTTATAAAATGCAAAACTATAAAAACGGCTCACTATCTAATACTTAGAAAAAAGTCACTCTAAAAACAGCACACATTTTTGAACTTAGACATTTTTGATCAACTACCAACTTACATTACTAGTGCTAAGTAAGTTATAAATATGTCTTATAAATTGAACAACTATGAAAACGGCACACTATCTAATACTTAGAAAAAAGTCACTCTAAAAACAGCACACATTTTGGAACTTATCACATTTTTCATCAACTGTCAACTTACATTACTAGTGCTATGTAAGAAATAAATCTGTCTGATCACTTTCAAAACTATGAAAACAGCACACTATCTAATACTTAGAAAAAAAGTCACTCTAAAAAAGCACACATTTTTTCGTCAACTTTCAAGTAACACAACTAGTACTATGTAAGAATAAAATCTTCCCTCTAAATTGGCACACAATCCAATACTTAGAAAAAAGTCACTCAAAAAACAGCACACATTTTAAAAAGTCACTCTAAAAGCAGCACACATTTTGAAACCTATTTGTCATCAAGTACCAACTTACATTACACATTACTAGTGCTATGTAAAAAATAAATCTGTCTTATCAATTGCAAAACTATGAAAACGGCACAATATCTAATATTTAGAAAAAAGTCACACTAAAAACAGAACACATTTTGGAACTTAGAAATTTTTCATCAACTACAAACTTTCATTACTAGTGCTATGTAACTCGTAAATAAATCTGTCCTTTTAAATTACAAAACTATAAAAACGGCACACTATCTAATACTTAGAAATAAAATTATTCTAAAAACAGCACACATTTTGGAACTTATAAATTTTCGTCAACTTTTAACTAACACAACTAGTACTATGTAAGAAATAAAACCAGGAACGTAATTGTATTACAAGATCCCTAAGACGTCTTTACATAGCCAATGTGCAAAGCAAAACATTTCTCCCACTTAAACCTGACTGTTAACACATTTTACTGATATTCTATACTAAAACAATTCATTTTTATTTCGATGAAAACCAATATTTTTAGGTCGGTCATGTTTTATTATGTAATTGTGAAGGCATTAAAGAACCGATTTAAATAATGTTGGTATTAATGAAATGGGAAAAGGAGGCCCTAACATACAGTGTGGTATCAAAGAATTGAATTTTTGGGTATGTCATTGTTGATTTTCTGGACACTCCAACCGTTTAAATGCAGGGACGTTATCATACCTAATCATACCGTGAGTGTCAATTTTCTCTAGTTTTTCTCAGGTTATGTGGTTACTAAGCAGGATGTTAAAATCGAATGCAAATAAACTTTCACTAGAAAGATTTTAATAAAGTAAATTAACAAATTCACCATCAAAGATCAAGAAAGCCATATCATTGACTGTCTGATCTATTAAAACGCAAATGAGATAAAGTGGCAAACCCCATCATCTATGTTCCCATGTATACATAATACAATTTTACAGAATTGTTACGAGTTGAATCCAATAATGCAAAACATCATTGCGTTGCAAGCCCATGATAAGTGAAATACATGTATACGATATCATTGTATTTATAAATAAGAAGAAGAAGAAAGAAAAAGAAGATTTTTTTTTTCTTTGTAAAGTAATAGAGAAAATAATCAGACATTTTAGAGCAAGTTTAAGATGATGCAAATGCATTTGAGAATTTGTTTGAATTTTCCGCATGATCGATGATCATGTTGATCAACCAAGGATGAAAAAACGAGACATTTCTTATGTACTCTCAACAATGTTCAATGTTTCATGCCTGACGTGTTGAAGCAAATAATTCATCGCATACGTCTGCTACCCGATATGATTTAAAAATGCGGATAAGTGTTTAATGTTGTAAAGACGGGAATTGTAATATTTTTTTCTTATTTTGATAGAAAAATACACATTTGACGGCGACAGATTTGCATGTTTGGTTTTCTACATTTCGAAATTATTCAAACCGTTAAAAGGTATATAATATACTAATATGCTAGAAAGGTTATAAATTATATGGTTACAGTCAACAATATTTCCAAAAAGCGTTTCTTCTACTAATTAATAAAATGTTATATTTATTTATTTATTTTTATTGATTGATATATTTATTTATCTATTTATTTATTTATTCGGTTATTTATATATTTAAATCCTGTTTACATTCTATTGAGTCAGGGTGTAAAATATAAATCAGTAAAAAATCTTCTCTACTCTTTTAGAGCAATCAAACGACCTATATTTGTTAAGTGGTGGACACAAATTAGAATTGTATTGAATACAATGTTGCATACGCCTGTCAATTCCGGAAGGAGGGTTTAGATGGATGTTATCCGTTATCACTAATATTGGCGGACTTAAGATTATTGTCATGTCCATTAAAACAAATTGAATGCTACTTCTCCAGTTAACTTTGTTGCAAAACGCATTAGACTTATATACTAATATGCTAGAAAAGTATGAATATTATAGTTACAGTCAGCAATATTTCCAAAAAGCGTTTCTTCTACTAATTAATAAAATGCAATTTGATTGATTGATTGATTGATTGATTGATTGATTGATTGATTGATTGATTGATTGATTGATTGATTGATTGATTGATTGATTGATTGATTGATTGATTGATATATTGATTGATTTATTGAGTTATTGATTTATTTATATTTCTAAATCCTGTATACATCTCAAGTTTTGCATTATTGATTCGGGTGTAAAATATAACTCGGAAATAAATCTACTCTACTATTTTCGGCTAGAGCAATCAAACGTCCTATTTTGTTAAGTGGTAGACATAAATATGCCACCGGATAATTTGGTTATTAAATTCCATTAGAATTGTATTGAATACAATGTTGCATACACCTGTCCCTTCCGGAAGGACGGTTTAGATGGATGGAATCCGTTATCACTAATAATGGCGGACATAAGATTAATGTCATGACCATTAAAAGAAAAATTGAATGCTACTTCTCCAGTTAACTTTGTTGCAAAACGCATTAGACTTTGAATCATACCAAGTGCTATTCTTTACATTACGCAACCACTACTACACGATTAGGGGATAACAGGGGTAAATTATTTCACAAATCTTCAAAAAAGACGAAAGAAAACCAATACTTTGATAAGGGGTCGCTTCAAAGTTCAACCGGAGGTGTCCTGCCTGTTCTTGCTGTTTTGGGTGGTTGGCTACTGGTTTAGTTTGTTTGAACAAACTAGAAACGCCCATAACCGGTAGACAATTGACAATTTTAAAGCGGCTCCTACGTTATGGATGCCAAAATTAGTATACTAGCTTAAATTGTAAAATACTAAATAAAGAGCTCTAGATTACCTTTGGTTCATAGATCAAAGTTCAAAGGTCAAAAGTGTTAATTTCATGATGATCTGATTGACGTCAAATAATGTGTCGCAGTGTTTCCTTAATAATGGTGAATCCTCATCGAAAAGCAGTGACTTCATAGAGTGCATAATTACCTGTAAATCCTCCGTCGATATCTTGGTGAACTTCTTTGCGAACGCAAGTCCCTTCTTCAAGTGTAGTAATAGTGGAGTGTCACGGTCTATACACCCAACGGGGCTCGTACAACAGTAAAATGCTACAAAAATAAGCCATCAAACCACTATTTTAAACTATTTAAATAATTATCGTAATGCAATTAGCCTACTAAAAGTGTGTCTGATTAATAACAACATAAAACAAATTAAAAGTATCCTGCTATCTTTACAAACGTATATGTTTCCCGAGTGGGGGCACTTTCACATTGGAGCAGTATTAGTTATCTCTCTCCATTGTTTTAAGTTATACTGTTACCATTTCAACATGATTGAGTTTCAATATAAGCATGATGAAAAATATATACCATCAAGGCAAATTATTCGAGATACCGTGCGTTGAAGGTAATACCGCCCCATCACTGAGAGCCACGTTTCGCATTTCCCAAATCTCATGCATTTTTTGGGGGGGATTAGCCTTAAAAGTTTACCAAAGTACTCTGGAGATAAAATATCACCAGAAAAACTTTAAATAAACCTAAATCCATGATTAGATCAACAAATACACCAAACAAATTGCCCTTCTACGCTTTGTGAGGTTCTCATTTAAGAAGGGCAGTCAATTTTGCCAATTTTAGAAACACCGAATAACGGCGCCAGTTTATTTAGTGTAGTGGACCCTTATGGTATGCTGACAGTATTAACACAGACCACAGAGATGACACTTAATTCAAAACATGGCCCAAGTTAGCCTATGTTCCACTTTGTGTCTCTTAATATGTGGACCAAAACAAGGACACACGATGATGAATGTGCACACGTTGTACCCGATTAAGCGTAACACACATCAAGGACGATTTTTTATTTTTGTATTTCAGGATTTATCGATATTTAAGCAGGATTATTCTTTGTGTGTCCATTAATTGGAGCCAACGATTTGAAGAAATGTCAACCAGCGACTATTGAGAGATATTAATCAATTGAGCTATGAAATAAATGGAGACAAAGTGCCAGGGGCCTGGAGTTAGTTAGGATGTACATTAATGAAGTAATGTTTTTTTTTGTAAATCAAACAAAAACTATTGACAGGATTGGATATAGTTAATCAGTTAGTGACAACAATCGTGCATTTTGGGGTAGAAGCATGAAACTTGGCATGATGGTAGATAATTAAATTCCGCACAAATTTAGATATAGAACCACCTGCACAGGTCAAGGTCAAGGTCATTTAAAGGTCACGAAAGGTCAATTGAGGTCAAAATGTATATAAAGTACTTTTAAATGGCTATATACCCACCTTTATGGTCAAAACCTACATAAATATGGCATAATATTACTGTTAAACTGTTCCAAAGTCAACAAGTCAATTCAAGAGCAATTAAAAATATCTGAAAAACTCGTATCATTCATCTATTCAGTTATGATATTAGAGAACTATCTGATTTGATACAATCATCTTGTGAACAGGAAGCTATAGCTATGATGTATATTTGATGCTGAAATGGCTGAACTACAGCTTAAATGAAATACTTGAATTGGACAAGCGCATACTGTACCTCTCTACCGTGTTAGCGATTCATGTTCATGATATATCAATATCATTTGTCATGTTCATATTAATCTCTTGAGCATTCATCACCACCACAGTAGCAAAGAGCAGTGCATTTTAATGATGCCTTTACACAGTTACATCTGGCAGTACATCCAGTCTTACACTGGCATTTCAGCAGTTGGTTTCTACATGCTTCAGTGGCTTCTGGGAGTGTCGTCCAAATTGGTTCCCAACCGTCATCACTTCGAATCCAACCCCACGCACTTGGTGAGGGCAATTCTGGTATTGGGACCAATGCATTGCCCCATATATATCCTCCCTGGTAGACTGCTCGTTTTATGTGTTGGATGAGTGCTGCTTGTGTTGGTGGTATTCCCTCTAGTGCTCTTGACTTTTGAGTGAAAAGGTGTTTTCGTGCTACGTTCACTGATTCATCTGAACTTGTGCGATCATACAAGATGACAACATACTGTTCTATTATGGCAAGAGCGCTGCTTGTTATGGCTTCAGCGGACTTTGACAATGATACAAAAGTGGATGTCACCTCATCAAATGCTTTCCATGCCCTCCATGCAGTCTTTTTTCCCCTTCCCGCAAAGAAAGATACATTGTCACATCCAGTGAACACATGAAAAAATCCAAGAGCTGATGATTTCATGGGGCCTAATGATTCGGCAAT
>JXSR01S017589.1:4297-15886 GCA_000969725.1 Ophiothrix spiculata
AAATTAATGGTCCAAGAACATGGGTTTTTTGGACCTTGAAAATCGTACATTTTGGTCCAAAACTGATCTAACCATCATCTTCTACATGAAAATCCACACCTAGAAATGTATACTTTTATATGGATTTACTTATCGGTTGCTGGGTTACAAAGCATAAAATATTTCAGAAAATGAGGGGTTAATTGTGCCATATACTGAAAGCTTTCGACCATCGATACGGTATACACCGACTTCTTTTGATCATGGTGATACCCGACTGCCCGGGGAGGGCACTGACCTAGAAAGGTGATACGGGTATGTGCGGCCCTCAAGACCCCCTTTTCACACCCTGCATGCCGCTCCCTATACCCCCATTTCAAACACAACCCTTAGTTCACAAGCCCTATTTTTAAAACCTCCCCGTTCCCTACCCTCATTTTTTGGAATTTAGTTCCCAAGACCCCCATTTCAAGAGAACATTGGGAATTTGTTTCTTTTACAGCCCAAATTTAGCCAAAAAATCAGTTCTCAAGGGTCATTTTTGGGTCACTTCGGTTCTCTAGACCTCCTTTTCAGAGCAAATTTCCCGTTCCCTAAATAATAGGGCCTCAGGGTCGGGGCCGCACACCCCTACCAAAACCAAAGTTGGGTGCCCCCCCCCCCCCGGGCCCGACTGAAGCTTAACAAGTTTAATGTCGTCACATTAACGTAATAGTTACTTAATTCAAAGTCTTCTTTTACGATTCATTTGTGACATTCTACCACAAATGAGCAGCAAATGCGACCACTTGTCATTTGGACCCTTTTTACATAAATTGGGATGACGATGCCAGTCGCAGCGCCAGCAAGCCTGATCTGTTAGGAGGGGCAACCGACGTGAGGTCCCAAAAGGTACACCCTATTTTTGACGTAGCTTTTCAAATCTGACAGGCAATAATATACAAATAACTAAATAAATAAAATTAAAAACAAACAAGAAAATGGTATTGAAAGCGCAGAGGCGACTAATAAAGATCTAATTTTAAATTTCTTTCAAAATGATTTTTTCTTGTCATTTTGGCCTATTTTAGGCCTTTTGGGGGCAATATTTCACAAAAAGTAAGTCAAAAATCGAAAATTTGAGAAATGTAGTCCTATACATGTGTTTCTAGATTCTAAAAAGCACAAGAGGTCCAACTTTTAATTTTCCAAAATTTAGTTAGGTTACTTGTAAATATAGTGGTCCAAGAATGAGGGTTTTGGGACCATTGGTCCCAAATCATACATTTTGGTCCAAAAGTGACCTAACCATCATCTTCTACATGAAAATCCACACCTAGAAATGTATACTTTTATATGGATTTACTTATCGGTTGCTGAGTTACAAAGCATAAAATATTTCAGAAAATGAGGGGTTAATTGTGCCATATACTGAAAGCTTTCGACCATCAATACGGTATTCTTCGGTCCTAAAAACATAGAAATGGAGACAAAACAAGAGCTATAGTATATACAGAATACTGATTGCACAAATAACAATAAATTGAAAAACTTTATGGCATAAAACTGTCAAAATGAAACTTAAATCAACTCAATATCTATGATTATGAAAAACATACCTGTGTTTTGATGTAAGGGTGGTGAGTGAGTGTCGTCACTATAACCTCCATGATCATAGCATCGAAGACATATCTATTATGGGCATTGAGAAAATACACAAACAAACCGTTGAAGTTCTACTACGCAGAGAATCATACTGGATAATAAAATTGCAAACTGTACATCCAAGAGGAGTAAACATTCAATACTAATTTTCTGGTATCAGGTATATAATCTTCAATTTCTTCATTTTTTACAGCAAATATACGCCTTGACAGGAACGCTTGAATAAACAAGTTGAAAGGTTTTAATCACAACTAAATATTTTCAAGAATTAGTTGAATACACCATGGTAATTGATATATTTTGCAAGGTTTTAGAATCATACAACTGGGTAGGCTTTGTGTTTAATCAGGTAGAAGAACATCAATATTCTATAATGGCATACATTACGCTGGTTGATTCTGTTCTGAAAGTGTGACATGTCTTAAATATATCATTCGAAAACTGAGATTAGGAAAGTGTGACATACCTTAAATATATTCGAAAACTGAGATTATAGAGATAAAATATGTCATAATTTTGAAATTGACAACTTTCCGATAATTTCGCCGGTGCACCCCTCCAATGTCTTATGATATTTTTGCATAATTCGCGGTCAATTCAACTACCTATAATAGACAAGTCAATCTATGAAAATTCATGGGGGTACTTGGACCAAATTGCAACACTAGATTTGTTGGTTGAAATTAACTGTTGATGACCTCCCAAACAAAAACTGTTCCTCTTGCAAAAGTGTCTACACAAAGTGATAGTTTCAAGTGTGTCATGTCAATTGTTGCCATGGTAGCAGGCAAAACATAATCCATATTTTACATTGTATTGGTGCCTGTAGCACAAAGTTTTTCTTGACCTGTAACCATAGCAATAACTGATCTGATTCACTTTAAACTATTACTTTGTGCAGACAGTTTTGCAAGAGGAATATTTTGACACCAGTTTGAACAAAATCGGACAATTTTGAAATTTGGGACTCCCATAGGGCCAGTTCCGTGACTTCTGATATGACCTTTCACATTTTTGGCTATAACTCCAGAACCATATTTCAGACATAGGTAAAAGTATACCTTTTCTGCTTCCTTGTGATAAGAGAAACATGTTGGTGTGGTTTTGAACAAGATTTGATCAATTTTGAAATTTCACCCCTTGTTTTGGCAGCCATTTTGTTTAATGCAAAGTAACCAAACTTTGACAAGCTTACATTTTCCTACATTTTTAATATGTTGTTTGGGAGGTCATCAAGAGTTAATTTCAACCAAAAAATCTTGTGGTGCAATTTTGTCTACGTCAAATCACAGATTTACTAGCCTATAACTAAGGCTTGAAACATTCATTTTGAACAAAATATATGTGATGCGATCAGGGGGAATGAGTCACTTGTCGGCAACCACATATTACTGGTTTTATAATGTTAGTCACACAGTCATTACCAGCCTCTGATTAATTTTCCATTGTGTACATGTCCATGAGTAAAAGTCAAACAATCCATTAAACAGATTCAAACATCAAGATGAACATACTTCATTGTGCACATGTCATTGAGTATTAAACCCATTGAATAAATCAATACTAGCCTATAAGGCTCACCAGAACAAAACTGTATAAAACCAGTAACATGTGGTTGCCGACAAGTGACTCATTCCCCCTGATCGCGTCACATATGTAGTTTAGGCCTTATTCTTTCACTATTTTAACTGTTTAGTTCATTTGATACACAACTAATTCAATCACGCATTTATAAATATTCTATAATTGAAGGATTGGAGAGTTAGATTGGAATGGGAGGGAATGAAGAGTTGGTAATAATTTTAACTGATTTTATGCCAATCAGTATTTTCCATCCTTCAATGTTTTTTTAGCGAGGCATTTTTCACCTTTTGAAAGCAATCATTCCATGCAAGTTCAACATTTTTATAGATCTTAGGTCAATCCTAATCCGAAGTGTTATTATAGGAGTAAAGAGATCAGTGCAATAGAGTGCAATATTATTAGCCTGTTTTCTGATTATAAATTTGATACACTTGTTTTCTGAATTTGATAAAGCATAGCCATTTGTTGATCGTGAAGGCCAATCCGATCCTGCTAATCCAAGCTAATCTCTTCACTCATCAATATCCTGTGCACATCTGACGCTGTCTTTTGCATTAATCTGTCATGATTTTCTTATGACGTGTTATAATCTGGGGGTCTGAATGACATTGATCACTTTAATCACGTCACATTTTGTGTTACCAGAGCCAATAGCTGATAACTTACTAACCAATAGCCCCGGCCAATAACCTGTCATATTACAGCCAATTTATTATTTTTACTGATACAATAATACTTGGGGCCTGTTATTTCTAGCTGCTTCGTCGAGTGCATTTTTTCTTCTCCCTAATAAACTGTGTAAATATGCGCCAACTGCAAAGCAGTTAATTATTAGAATCAGTCTCCTTTCCTGTAGATAAAAGGAAGTATATGTTCATATTCAATGACAATACCCCATTCATTTTTTTTTTCAAGAACGGTGCAATTATACTAAATTGATACAATACTGCACCTTGATGGCAGATATTGGACAATACTAATCACTTTATTTAAGGCGAACATCAAAAATCGTGAAGGTGGACCCAGATAAATTCGCACCAAAGAATTTGATTTCGTTTTAGAATACCGATTGAAGTGATACAAAGTTTATGTTCTAGTTCATTAACAGCAACCTTAACCTACTTTTAAACTTAACAGTAAAACCGAAGCTTAACACGCAATAAAGTGTTTTATATTCTGGGCCGAGTCTGTCCCCCCACCCCCACACCACTACATCCATTGTCATGTCGTCCAAACCCACTTTGACCCATTTCGTCACTTCGTCCAAGGGACACATTTTCCAATCCCAGTTTGTTTAATACCTCCAATGCCACAGGTTCATCCAAACCAACTTCGTCCTATACCTACTTTTTCCAATTGCTACTTTCCTCATTTTCATTAAAAAAATTGCAAACATTGCATATATGAAGTAATATGCGTTTTACTAGAATGTTGTTAGATAGGTTTGATGTTACGTCCGTGTCACGGAAATGCGTTTTGTAAAATCTAATCAAAATTCCTATCCGTATCAAATTTGCTTGGACAGGTGCTATGGTCATCTCAAAATAGTTGCCAAAAACCACATCAAACATTTTGTTTTCAGACCTATTAAAAATAGGTCAAGGCAAAGATTATTATTAATATATTTCATTCACCATGTTCACAGGTAATGCGGCTTGGCATATGTCGTGGTTTGTTCGTGTAATTCGAATTTTGTTTTTTGTAAGATAAGATTTTACTGAGAAATTGTTAACCTGATAATTTCTGACCAATATTGTATGAATAATTTGCCCATCTGTCAGGTGTGGACACCTAATGGTAGGGTTATATTTATATATACTTTTTCTTTCAATATTTTATTTCACTTTGTAAAGCAATGGAGGCCTTGAGTGGAGTTTGGTCCAGCGGGTATACGTTAATATAACGACTTTTGAGGGGCGTTGAAGGATCATTCTGTGCTTTGCTTCCAAGCATTCTCTTGGCGCAGTCAAGCGTGACCAAGACATTCAATCACCTGCTTATCACTCTATTACAGATAAACATTCCTTGTGACCACTCAACTCGAGTAGAGAAGTGACCTTGAACAAGGCGGGGTCAAATCAAATTTGACCTAAAAATCACTTGTTTGACCCATTTGTGTCGTTGCCCCCTTACAGTACATGAGAAAATTTATCACATTCGGAGAACTTTCATACCCATAAAGATTACCTGTCCAATCTGACCAAAAGAAACATAATTTTCAAGGTATCTTCCTCATTAATTGACCTTTACATAAAAAAGTGGTTAAAATATTTTGATTCCAACTTTATGAGCAACCGTGTATTAGTCATTTCTAAAACAATTGCCATTTTTTCCCTGAATTTTGCTCAATATCTCAAAAAGTAAGTCGGTGACCATATTTTTATTATGTTTTTAAAGAACTATATAAGGACCAAAACATATGTGAAAGAGAGAAAAATGGAGAAAAGACAGAGCTAAGAAAAGACAGATGCTAAGTATTTTTGTCTGATTTATTTTGTTTTTACCATAGAAGTCAATGGTAAAAAGTGGTAAAATATCATGGTGTTTTGAAATTGATTTTTCTCCAAAAATAATTCGGTGACCCCCTTTTTAGTTCAGAAATTTGATAAGCACATATGAAAACACCATATATCAAAAAATGAGAAAAATAAATTGAGGAATTGTATCTGTGCTAACCAACCTTAACTCGTCACTTGATTGAGATGTTAATCGTTTTGAAAATAATCTTATTGCCTTTTTCAGCTATTTTCAAGAGAACCCATTATTAGTGAAACTATAATCTTTAGGCTCTACTTTCTATGTATGTCAAAAATTGTTTACCGTGTGGCATGTACCAGGTGAGTCAATAAAAACGCAATAATTAGATGGAAGCCATATTGTAAGAACAAAAACGAGTTCAAGTAAATAATGTTTATTTCTAAATAGATCATGAATTTATCTTTCAAATGGTGAAAGAATGGTGAGGATTGATAAAGCCATTGCAGAGATATGCTTACTTCAATATTATGGTATGAAAACAGTTCTGTCCAAATGCGGCATTCCTCGTCAAACATGTAAGTACCAATATCCAATTGAAATTATTGCTTCAGTGATCTGAAGACTATCTCAGCAAGGTTTACTTACGTATCATCAACAACCACATTGTTCCAGGTCTCCGCAGGTCATTACAACAACAACAACAACAGAATGGACCATTTCACAGAGTGTGGTTTGTGCAAGGTGGTGTTCCTTCTCACTGTATTCAATAATGTTGTTGGAATAAGACATCAAGTTGAATGGTCAGCCAGAAGCCCTGATCTCTCTCCACTGGACGTTTAATAATGTGGTACAATTAAAAAAAAAAGAGTTTACATCAAGGGCCCTCCTGTCAATCTTCTACAGCTGTGCATCACTGAAGCCTTTATCTAACATTTTAACGAGACCAGGCGCACCAGGAGAGCAAGACGTGCTTAAACATGGAAACATAAGTTCAAAGACGTGTTAAGATACAACAATGATGCCTTGTCGACAGGCCACCTCGCATAAACCACACTCTGTGAAATGATCCATTCTGTTGTTGTTGAAATAACCTGCGTAAGGTAACATGGCTGAGATAATCTTCAGATAACTGAAGCAATAATTTCAATACGATTGGTACTTACATGTTTGACGAGGAATGCTGCATTTGGACAGAACTGTTTTCATACCATAATATTGAAATAAGCATATCTTTGCAATGCCTTTATCAATCCTCACCATTCTTTCACCATCTGAAAGGTAAATTCATGATCTATTTAGAAATAAACATTATTTACTTGAACTCGCTTTTGTTCTTACAATATGGCTTCCATCTAATTATTGCGTTTTTATTGACTCACCTGGTATAAAGGGTTGGAATCTTGCAGTGACTTGATAACATTATTACAGGTGCGCATTGTGTGGGTGTTCAGGAGGATAGATACAAGTATGCGTGGAGATGTTTGAATAACTTGAACGCTATAGTTTTGATCAACACATGGCTCTATGCAGTACATCATGTCTCCTTAATGCTTGTTTTATTAGCAGTTGTATACGGATAATTAATTTTCAAATTTGTTAAAATATCATGTTTATGTTTTTGTTTTAGCTCACCTTAACGAGTTATGCAACTACTGAGTTCTAATTAAGGCAAACTATACTTTCAAGGGAGCAATGGACAATATTTGTGTAGATTTTAATAGCTTTGGTCTACAATAATCAAAATATTCATGCTTTTATGAAAAAAATAGTTCACCAAATACGGCAAACTTTATGATGACTAATTATCTGCTAAGCCTTAGGTGGAAAAGAGGTTATTTTCAATTTAAGATATAAAATCAAAGTTAAGGAGAAGGGATCAAGACTTGTATATACAAATTAATTTGATTTGGAAAAGTGCTAGATAATACAAGTACGAATAGCAATATTTTGTTCAAGAGAAGATATCATGTGCTTCCCATCATGCATTGCTCCTATGGAACTGTTTGTATGGAATTGATGTGAATGGTTTCTGATAAAATAATCCTAAAATCTAAACTTAATTGTAAACACAAACTACGAGGGGGTATCAAAAAGTTTTAAACTTTACTCAGAAGAAATGGCGCCAGGAGCGAAATTTTATTATGAGATACTTTAGGCATCTTTGCATAGGCAATAAGCAAATTTACACATTTCTTCCACTTTTAACTGTCTTTCTACAGACCATAATTGTAGGGATCCTCTGTATTGAAAAAAGCTGATTTCATATTTCAATGAAAATCAACATTTTTAGGTCGGCCATGTTTTTTAAGCTATTGTGACGTCATCCATTGACCAATTTCCATAATTTTGGTATAAATGGATAGAGGAAACTATATCCTCTACTATGGTGTCAAAAAATTGAACTTTGATGGTGCCAATAAGATTTTCTGGGCCTTGTAACCCTTCAAATAAAAGAGATTTAATTACGCCACATCTCCCAATTTCCTCCATACAGCTAAAGAATGTACATTTAAAGACGAGGGACTATTCTGACAAAATTTCATTGATATAGCTCAATTCCTTCTTGGTAAAGTTTAAAACTTTTTGATACCCCCTCGTATTTATATACTAACCAATATTTATTGGACAAATACAAGTATAAAATATTCTACACTTTAAAGATAATCTAATAATTAGAATAATTAAAACTCGGCATTAAACACAGTACTTCAAGATCCATGTAAGTAGTTTTGTTTTTAAAATGTTGCACTTACATAAACGTCATTCTAGAGTCTTAAATGAAAGATATTTTTGGTCATGTCATTTGATTTAGCAGGCATGCCAGGTGGGTGTACCGATTAAGAGACTTTGGTAACTTCATTGTTAAATAGTCAATGATTATTCTAAGTTATGTCAACAATTTGATATTATTTGACAACATTTTAAATCCTGTTAATCTGGATTAAGATTAAATGGCAGTTGAATGTTGATGAACTGTTATACGGTTTTATTTTGTCAAATGCAATTAAGCTTTAACCGTAATCTATATCCGTAACAATTTGGCAACTTCCTGCAGGTAACATACATGTAGTTGTAATAAGCAACATAAATATCATTACTTGATATAACTTGTACTTTGAATACACATGATAGGTAGACCTAGTAGAATAAGAGAAGAGATGATGTGTATCCCATCATGCATTGCTTTCTATGGGAATGTTTGTATTGGAAATTATGTGAGTAGTTATTGATGAAATATCCAAAAAATCAAAGTTAATTGATGTAATGATCCATTTTGGGTATGTTTTACCACTAACTACTCACGTGACTTCCTGTACAAATGATTTCCCATAGGAAGCAATGCATGATGGGATACTCACGATATCTTCTCTTTAGTAGAATGATGATGCAGTGAAGGAATTTATAAAAATTCCCCCTTAAAGCGCCAGATAGACTTCGTCATTTTTACCAATTGTAAAATCCAGGAAACTGAACATGCTGAATGCATATTGACCTCAAGTTCCCAGACAATATTAACGATCGGAATAATTCGCTAAAACTCCAATAATTAGAATAATAAAAAATCAAGACAGTGACAAACATTCCAAATGAAAATGTTTCTTTAGGATAAATATGAAGCAGTTATACCTAGGGAGCAAAACAGGTTTACTTGCAACGAGAAATTATTTTAATGTGTCCTATCTAGATGGGTGCTATGGACCATTGGTAACATCACTAGGGTGGACACACAATCATTATGTTGCACGGAACCGTGCAGGAGGGGGGTAAAAGTCATTACAGGGGGAAAATTTGAAAATTGGTCAAATCTTGTTCAAAACCATTCTAACATGTTCCTCTCATCATAACGAACCAGAAAATGTATACTTTGACCCATCTCCGATGAATGCTTCAAGAGTTATATCCGAAAACGTAAAAGGTCAAATTCCTAGGTATTAGCAAATCTTTTCTTCAGAATAAAAGCCACAGTACCTGTCATGGACAGATTTCAGATTATATTGAAAAGACCATGGTAATTATGGTATTATTTGAAAACAACGATTACCAAAGAAAGTGATGTGCTATGAATTATCAAAATGTTTCAGATGAGTAATCATTCCAATATTATGGGTGAAAACATACTATTTTGAGCTATCAAACATTTGGTGCAACAAGTCTTTGTTATTACATTAATTCCAATACATCTTCTAATCAATAACGGATGATTGGTGTTGAAAATCACCAAGCAAAGAAAATTTGGTGGAGTATTGATTTTTCATCACCAAGCCTCCGTTTCTAATAGAAAATACATTGTAACTTTAAGGTCAATACATACTTCCTATGGGCTACCAAACATTTGGTGCATCAAGTCTTTGTCATCTTATAATCTGATATATAGTTACAATGTATTTTCTATTAGTAACGAATGCTTGGTGATGAAAAATCAATACTCTACCAAATTTTCTTTGCTTGGTGATTTTCAACACCAATTATCCGTTATTGATTAGAAAATACATTGGAATTAATGTAATAACAAATACTTGTTGCACCAAATGTTTGATAGCTCAAAATAGTATGTTTTCACCTTTACTATATATCAGATTATAAGATAACAAAGATTTGATGCACCAAATGTTTGGTAGCCCATAAGAAGTATAGTTTGACCCTATGTGCCGTGATGCAAAAAATATTTCACCATCATGAACATTTTAATAAATGCTCAAACATATTACCCCTTGGCAAACATTTTTAAACCATGAGAAAAAATTAAAATTACAATTTTCATTCCGAATGAAAATTTAATATAGTAGTGAAAATGTAACACCATGAGAAAAATTCTGAATTAAAATGACCACAAAAATGACGAAGTGTATCTAGGCCTTATCTGGCGCTTATAAGATGTTTTGCCATACCATTTAGACATAGATACAGTTCGTCATTTTTCCTTTTTTTCGTTCACACACACTTAAGACCAAGGCTTGAAGATGATTTTTTCAGAAAAGTTGGTTTCCGTCTAAAAGGATATTACTTTACCTTTTGTCATGTGTGAAGTTAATCCGTTTCACACTACATCCACAGCTGAACGTCAGCTTTTTCTGTTCTGATATTTGATTGGCAAAATTCTCTGTCACAATTCCTTTAAATTATTTTGATCTCCTATGCATATTGTCTTGTGTCAGTCTTTGTTGTCTTTAATGACACCGCTAATTCTGGGCATCCATATTTCCTCACTACCTTTTCATCTGACAAATTTCAACATTGAGAAATCGGAATAAATAGACCTCGCACCCTTATCTTAACCCTAACTTTAATCTTGACTCCTAACTACAATTGGAATACGCCAGTGTAAGAAAACCCCAATTCCAATAGTTCCCTTCTGTTAATGATACTTATAAAATATAAATGCATACAAATCTCTGAAAATGCTTTCACATCACTAAAATAGAATTTCCATATAAATTTCCTAATCACAGTGTCACATTTGACCTTGTAGTTGTCTTTTTAGACATTGTTAGATAATTGTTATAGTACTTAGTTCCTATATTTAAACAGCCAGTACAAAAAAAACCCAACTCCATAAGCTCCCCGCTGCAACTTTACACTAGAAGAGTTATCTAACAATGTCTAAAAAAGTCAACTACAAGGTCAAATGTGACACTATGATTGGGATATAGATATGGGAATGCTTTTTAGTGATTTGAAAGCATTTTCAGATATTTGTTTGCATTTGTATTTTACAGAAGGGAGCTATTGGAGTTGGAGTTTTCTTGTACTGGCGTATTCAATTCTAACCTCCAAACCCTAATCATATAACCCCTAAGAACGTACGGTGTGTATTCTAAAGTTATGCTGAGAAATCTATCATTGTTACAATAAAGTAACATCAGTGGCGTAACCAGAAATTTTCAGTTGGGGGCCAGCAGGGGC
>JXSR01S017589.1:19053-30157 GCA_000969725.1 Ophiothrix spiculata
AAAGAAATTAGTCAATTTAAACCCCATAATATTAATGGTAAATCACCTCGAACTTGTGAACTTGGAGTTTGTTAGTAACGAAGGCAATCCTGGAATACCTTATTCTAAACTTATTGGAAAAATAAATGAATTACTGAATATCCACTGACCTCTAAAATCAGTTAAAATCTCAAATCGTAAATTTGCTCGCAAACCATGGATAACGATGGGCCTCCTCAGATCAATCAAAATCAAAGATAAACTTTATAGAAAATCCATTATTAAACCCACAGATGAAATTAGGCTAAATTATACTAAATATAACTTACTGAATAATCTTCTACACACAGCCAAAAAGAATCATATCACTACTGAAATTGAATCTAATAAACTTAACATGAAGGAGACTTTGAAAACTCTAAACTACCTCCTCGGTAGAAACAAACAATCTATAGGTTACCATGGTTACCGGACCTTTTCAAAGATTCAAACGGTCACAAAATTACCGAGCTTAAAGAAATCGCAAATCATTTTAACAATTTCTTTACTACCAGAAGAACGCCATATTTTTAACACCAACTAGCCCCGATGAAATAATATCAATAACCAAAAAACTCAAATCCAGTACGAGTAGTGAAATCGGCAACATAAGCACTAAATGAAATTGCATCTGCTCTCTCTCACGTATTTAATAGATCTCTTCTTAAAGGAATAGTCCCGTCACAATTAAAAATAGCTAAAGTAAATTAATAAAATACTTGAAAAATCGTTTACAATCGGTTCCTCGATTTTATAACCCTTAAACATTTTTTTCAGCCCTCACCAATATGGATTTAGACCTAATAGATCTACCTACATGGCCAATAATGACCTATATTGTAAATAACTAACGATATAACCAACACCATAGTCTTTGAATATTCCTTGATCTTAGCAAGGCCTTTGATTATGATACATGATATCCTCTTGAATAAACTCAATGCTTACGGTATCAGAGGTCTTGCTAACTCCTGGATTAAAAACTATCTCTCGAGTAGGAAACAATTCGCTATCTACAACAACACTAATACTGATATCATTTGTGGAATCCCATGATAGTGGTCAACCGTAGGGCCACCCCTTTTTCTTCTTTATATTAATGACCACCCTCTTTCTTCCACAAACGCAAACTTTATCATTCTGCTGATGATACAAACATTTTATTTTCTCATAAAGACCGTTCCCAAATAAAAGACCAATTAATTTTGAATTAATTAAAATCTCTAATTGGTTTAAACTAAATAAACTATCCCTAAACATCAACAAAACTAACCTCATGATATTTAAAGACAAGCATAACAATAATCCAACTCCTGATATCAAGTAGCAAATAAAAAAAGGTCATATCAGAGGTCACGGAACTGGCCCTGTGAGAGTCCAAAATTTCAAAAGTCTCCGATTTTGTTCAGAATGGTCTCAAAATATTTGTCTTGCAAAACTGTCTGCACAAAGTAATAGTTTAAAGTGCATCAGATCAGTTTTTGCTATGGTTACAGGTCAAGGAAAACTTTGTGCTACAGGCACCAATGCAATGGTAAATGAAGAGCTCAGTTCCAAAAGGGAATAACTCCACTTTTTGTCAAAATTGACTTATTGGTACCAATGAGCAGTGTAGTGTTAGGCATTAACTACAGGGTTTGAGGTTCACTCACATCTATCCACTTTATGGAACTGTCGCTTATAACTCGAACTTCACTGAATTCTAGCGGAACGTTTCAAATAGTTTCACACTCTAGATTGGTATAGATAACTGCATGTACATGACAACGTTGACTCGTTGATGTAAACAAACAATAAAACACTTCATTTGTCTCATGAATCGTTCTTTACTTATACCGTTACCTATCCTTTGTACATTTCATGCGAGTCGCCATTACTGAACCTTCCCATCATGCTTTACGCAAACTTTACAGGGATAATCACTGTTTTGGTGCGACTCTTGAAGTGAATTAAATTGATACCTAAATAGGGTTTGGACATTACAAGCAGTATTACTCCTCTGGTTTCATGGAATGAACCCCCTTTTTCCAAAAAACCCATTGTTTCGATAATGAGTTTTTCTGGTATACTTTACTGTGTAAGTTTTGCCATAAAATGACCAATTTTAGTTCCAAAAGGCATTAACTCCACTATAATTTACAATTTTAGTTCCAAAAGGGAATTACTCCACTACAAAATGAATGATAAAACACAGATTGCAATTAAACAAAATCTTTCAGATTTCTCAAACGGAGTGCATTTAGTCACCAGTATATGTCCTAATAATTAAACACCTTTAAGAATAATATAATTGTCAAATGGGCAATGTAATTAAAAAAGTGTGTTTTCCTCCCATTTCACAATTTTGGAGTTATTCCCTTTTGGAAACAAACTCTTCAAATATGGACTTTGTTTTTACCTGCTACCATAGCAACAATTAACCTGACACACTTCAAACTATCACTTTGTGTAGACACTTTTGCAATCGGATACTTTTGAAATTTTGGACTCCCATAAAGTTTTTTATGATTGTTTGTAATGTGAGATGGAAACAAATATACTTGAACTTGTTATAAACGAATAGGGGAAAGCGGGGTAAGACCGGACAGTAGGCCTACCGGATATCTTTATTTATAGGAACAGTACCAACTAACCAGCGGGTAATGAGAAATCAAAAGAAATTCAAAAGATATGTAAAATCAATGGAAATATGGTAAAACCGGTTTATTACATTATCAACAACCAAAGGGTAAAACCAAGTATGTACAAGGCTAAAAACATGGAGACGTTTCTCATAGAAAAACAATGAATAACACAGCAAGACCCTACAACAGTCAATAGAGTGTCATAATAAAAGGGAAGAAAAATGGTATAACTGGGAGCCTTATTAAGGCCTAAGGGGGTCAGAAGTCCACAAAAAAAAAATATTGTGTCATTCCGGTGTAGCAGGAATGTAAGTCACCCGTTCTTATTGTCCGGGTAGTACAATGGGGCAAAGTACACGAGAGCTTGGAATGTACATCCATGTACGTCGATGTACATTCCAGGAGTTGAGATTGTGTTTACACGATTACACGATTAAGGTGGTTTCAGACTAGCTGTCGTTGCGGCACACGATGTTGCGGCACACGACCAAACATTTGCAATTTTGAGTTTTCGTACTGTAGCACAACACATTTGCATACTGCCGCAATGGTCTGTCGCAAGAAAAGTTGAATTTATTCCAACTCAAAATATCGTGTCGTTGCGACCATCACAACAGGGTAATCGATATATCGGCTTGTCGTGCGGCAAGGAGATGCGACAAGGTCGAGTTTGCGTTCTTTAAATTTTTGCCTGTCGTATGGTCGTGCGACAGCTCGACAGGCTAGGCTGAAACCAGCTTTACGCGTCAACCAGATGTGGATTCACCCTGCTTATTCAACTGCGCGCATGAGTTTGTTCACACGCGTACATACCTACGCGTACAACCAAGTCGCATGTTAGCGCGCACGCACACGCAGTATGTGACGTGCACGAACGAATCGAGTTGAATGTACATGGCTGTACATCATATTGCAGTTATCGGCAACATTTCCTATACAATGCACACACAGCGGTCGTAATTGATGCATGACCCCGAGATATCTTCCCGTGTTTAGGGTATAGGATGATAACTTACAAAGATCGCTGTATCAAAACCAACCAGCCGATTTTTTTCGTACATTTACCATTTTGTTCCTGATTTATTAGGCTTTCATGTGATATTTTTTTGAACTCAAAAGACCAAAGGGTAAGGCTGACTAGCTACATTTTGTAACAAGACCCGGTCAGCTCATTCGGATTTCCAACACTATTTCAGGTGTAAATTTCCTTCAACTTCAACTTCAACTTTATTATTTCCATTTAAAACAGTACAAATAAATGACAGACAAATAAAATCTTATTGAGGAGACGGCTGGAAGGCCAATGAGGCCCGTTAAATAGCCGACCCCTATATAACACAACATAAATCAAACAGTAAGGAAATAAAAAAATACCAAAAAGACATACAACGATGAGCTCAAAGGACGTGAGATGGTCTAATTCAAAATAAAGTTACTCGTAAGCATGCAATAGGTAGCGTTTAAATAGATTTCTAAAATGTTTAATCGATTTGGATTCTTTTATAGTTTTGGGCAAAGAGTTCCATAAAACGGGACCGTTTGATCTTATGCATTGGTCAGAAAAGGCTTTCTTGTTATTAGTTAATTGCAAATCGTTGGAATGTCTTGTTTTGTATTTATGGATATCAGACCGTCTTATAAAGTAATCTTTAAATGAAACCGGTAAGTCATTGATGCTAAATCTGTATGTAAAAACTCCTAGTTCTAGAGTATACATATCATTAATGTTAAGTAGATTAGATTTTAGGAATAATGGGGCAGTATGACTTCTAAAGTGGGAGTTGGTAATTGATCTTATTGCCCATTTTTGAAGTTTTACTATTTTGTCCAGATAACTCTTACATCTTTTACCCCAAATCACAACTCCATAATTTAGGTATGGAAGTATAAGAGTACAATACAAAGTCCGTAATATACTACATGTATAAGTAATAAAATGCTTCAGTTTGTTGATGACACCAATATTTCTTGAAATAGTTTTTGATGTACAATTAATATGATTTTTTCCACGTCAAATTCTCGTCTACTATAATTTCCAAAAAATTGTACTGGTAACTCTATCAAGCTGTGTATTGTTTAGTGAAATCTGTAAGTCGCTTTGTATTTTACTTGTCATAAAAGATGTACCTAGGATCATAAAATTTGTTTTTGAAGCATTGATGTACAATTTGTTCGCTTTGAACCAATTTGAGACTTCTTTTAATTCATTATTGACGATATTTGTTTTATTAACAATATTTTTATCAGAGAAAAAAATAGTAGTGTCATCAGCAAAAAGAATAAAATCAAGTATATTGGAAGTATAAGTTACATCATTGACGTACAGTATAAATAAGAGGGGGCCCAAAATTGAGACCTGTGCCAAGGAGTTTCGACATACCCACTTTCATTGGCCCACCACGCCCGCATCCTTTAAGCTATCAACTTCGTACACACATGTCAATCAAGATCATGAAATTCTCGTTGACATCATACTCATTAGCATACGATAATTCAAAGGACCTGATCGAGTCCATTGAAAAAAACACGTAACAAGACACACCTCAAATGCCTTGTTAACCAGGTTATACTGGGACAGCGGTCACGCCTTAGGAGCATGGTACGTCATTGAGATAATTGGTATGACCGTGGCGGGAAGATACACTTGCGTTGTTTGTCAATTAAACCTGGTTAAATATCTCCGACTTGGTTTAGCAATGCAAAGGTCGCGGTGTAGCGTGCAGTGGGCGATAACTGCAATATGTCCCAGGAATCTACATGGATGTACATTCCGAGCTCCCGTGTAGTTTGCCCCATTAAAGTACCGTAATAACTGCAATATGTCCCAGGAATCTACATGGATGTACTTTCCGAGCTCTCGTGTAGTTTGCCCCAGTAAAGTACCGTATAGGCTAACAACTCTCATACAGCATGGGTTTCATGCTTTATTTCGTTATGGTCTTTGGAAGGCGGACTACCATTTCAGGGGGACTAAGATTACCTTCACACCAGTCCAATCCAGACAAGAACAAAAAAAAAAAAAAAAAAAAAAAGAGCTGCAAAAGGTGCGAAGGGAGACCTCTATCCAAGCACACCTAAAGAAATGGGAACAACTGTTGACTCAAAACATCAGTGGTCTATCAAGTTTATTTTGTGTAACACGTTTACCCAAGGGGAAGGGGTTTGATGCAACCCCACGTATTTTTTGGAACGGAATACAGCTACTAACCATAGGAAGCTATGAAATACATAATAACTGAAATTTAAAATTTAGACCCCTTTTTTAGAGTTGACCTGTCATATGAAAACAAATTTTGAAAACTATAATTTAACATATGACCATCTGTTAGATTACGCAAATATAACTAATAAGTACTCTAACTGCTATAGTTTTTGCCGCAAACGATCATCTTTGATATGAATAATTCCGAACTTTGCAAGTTTTTTGCTTTTAAATTAGCAATCGTTACACTTCAGACCTATTGCTATGAGCTTATTATGAACAAGTTGTCCTGGGAGTGCATAAAAGTCATATCTAAAATGGCTGCCATATGTATATTTCACACCTTGACACAGCAATGCGAAATATCCCTCAGTTTCTTTCCCATATGTCAGTGGCGCTAAACATTCTTCTTCAGGTGACAGCCACCTAAAGAACCATTTCAAGAGTCCCTGACTGTAGACTGGACATTATAACAATGTACAATGCAAATTTATGACAAATGGCAGCTATTGCAGATACTACTTTATTGACTCACATAGCAAACTTTTCGCGCACGTTGTCCGCCATATTGTCTGGTGCATTCTTACATCAAATGCTGTATAACAATTGCCTTCAGGCTCCTTAGCATGTTTCAGGAAAATTACCAATGCACCCAGGCCTGAATTATGTCCTGTGTAGACGAGTTTGGCAAACTCTTCTACACAGGACATACATGTAATTCTCAGTTTGGGCGTCTTTGTATGTCCATAATGTCAATACCTATACCCAATTATCCCATCATCAGACTTATGGAAGAGATCAATTACCACGGTTGTGTCTTCAAAGGCTTCTGAAGACACTAAGGTGTTACCCCGACAATCAAATTTGACATTGAGTCGATGACACACACATTATTGGATATGATCAGATATTAAAAGGTCTTGTGACGTTTTGATACTAAGAATTTGCTCAAATTTGGGAGTCGGGAACCTTAATTGATGTTGTATAGTGTATTAACATGTTTAGATTATGTTCTATTGAATACACAAGTACAAGTAAACCCTAATTCAAATAGCTCCCTTCTGTAAAAATATAAATGCATACAAATCTCTGAAAATACTTTTAAACCACTAAATGCATTTCTGTATATATCCCAAATAAAGTGTTACATTTGACCTTGTAGTTGACTATTGTTAGATAATTGTTAGAGTATATAGTTGCAGAGGGGAGCTCATGGAGTCAGTGGGGTTTTCTTTTTTATATATATACTATATCAATTATCTAATTATGTCTAAAAAGTCAACTACAAGCTAAAATATGACGCTATAGGGATATAGACATGGAAATTGTTTTTAGTGATGTGAAAACATTTGCAGAGATTTGTATGAATTTATATTTTGTAAGTATAATTTACAGAAGGGAGCTATTGGAGTTGTTGTTTTCTTGTACTGGCGTATTCAATTACACATTATCTATTTTAGGCAAAAACCATTTCCCTGAAACTATTGCGCCGACAATGTAATTTCAATTGTTAAAATTCTGAAGCTTTTTAACATTAAATTTGCTTACAAATTTTAATACCTGGTTATGGCGGTCATACAATTTCGTAAACGCACGGAACATATGGACATAGAAAGATGTTCTTTTTGTCAAGTTACGTCGAGTTGGTAAATTTGGTTTGGACAAATTCTGAAGAATACACATGTCTATGCCGTGAAGGTGATTTTGTGACAGAGATCAATTTTCTTGGCTTTTTTCAGAACTATCCGTGTCGTCTGCTTGCTCAGTAGCAACAGTATTGCTAGACGAGTCTTGCGCCCAAAATACACTGCTTCATTTTGTCTAGTGCCTTATTAGGGTCCATGGTCTAAAAAATGAATATTTTTTTCGTCCCAGGGGGAGGGGGGTATTAAAATATTTGTATGGAGATGATCAAAGTAGACTTCAGAATTTTGACCATCTGTATTCCTCGAAAAGCATGATTTTGCGAC
Source organism: Ophiothrix spiculata (assembly GCA_000969725.1). Taxonomy (NCBI): domain Eukaryota; kingdom Metazoa; phylum Echinodermata; class Ophiuroidea; order Amphilepidida; family Ophiotrichidae; genus Ophiothrix; species Ophiothrix spiculata. Next base: position 26,868 of record JXSR01S017589.1, read on the forward strand.
CAATCTCTATTCCTTTTTTCTAGAAAATGCACCCGATTTAGGGCAAGTTGTATGCTTTTTTGGCAACATTTTCAAAAATATACAATTTTTTTTCAAATTGAGAGCATGGGGTAAGTGGCGAAAACCCAACCATAAATACACCAAATATTGCAAAAATGCACCCAAAACCTTTGAGCACCCCATATACAATAAAGCAAAATTCCCCTTCGAAGTTTGAACATACACTATACAGTCCGACAGTACAGTAAAAGTGTGTGTTCTGATCACTTTTTCAACTCAAGCTCTCCGAACTCCAAATAAAGATTTGATAGCACAAGGAAACCCATATTTTGCTCATAAATCATGCATATTTAACGCCCATATGTGATTGCTCACCCCGAAAAGGGGGACTTTGAAGATGATATCAATTTTGATTTTTTCATTTCATCTGTTGCAACATTCTTTAAGCTTTAAACTGACACCTTACTTGTTGAAATTTATAACAGAAAATCTGCTGGAAATTCGTATTATTTTCCTTATTTTTTGCTGCCTATTTTCACATGTATCGTGAAAAGTTTTTTTTCGCAAATTCCCCTTTTTGGTGTGAGTCATCACATATTATGTCTCTGCTACACTTTCGTTTCATAGTTTTGAACAGTCGTTTGGTCGTGTAGGAATATGAAGTTAAAATGATTTTTGGAATGGGTAAAAGGCGTTTTATTGCATTTTTTATCAAAACGTGATGACATAATGATATGATAAAGATCATAGAGTACTAGTAGAAGAAACTGGACACAATATACGGTAGTTGAACAATTTTTACGATGGAATTGAAATTAATGACTCCCATTTAACACTCTTAAGACCTTCATTGTATTCACATGACGTTGGTACATCTAGGTGTGACTGTCTTTTGATTAAGACCAAGACCTTAATCTAATGCATGTGACTCTGACCAATACATAAACCTAACTCGGACGTGGATGGTCATGCTGCCAAATTGATGACATGTTGATTTTTTGTATTTTCAATTGGTGATAATGGCGGCCATTTTGAATTTTCAAGATGGCTGTCATATTTGAAAAATGCAAAAATGGCTCCCATCCTAGAATGATTCAGCGTAGAATTCTCTACCTTCAAGCCAATTTTCATGCTTTTATACAAAACTGCACAATTTCATCAAAACCTGCAAAAATACATGTATGATGGACCTACTCTTTCCAATGTTATGGTGGTTTAGGTTATCATGGTAGATATAGCTTCTCCTCTACATACTAAAATCATAAACAACAGATGCAATACGCAGTTATCATGATTTGGATGTAACAGAATATGGTCGATATGAGGTAGTCTTGTGACAAAATTGCAATATTCCATTAATTCTTTTCGAGAATGGCACACTTTTAACAGATAGATACAGTTACAATCCTGCACCTTGATGTCTGAAGCCAAGGGTTTCGGAATATTAAATATTAAGTATCGTAGAAATGCATTCACTTTATTTTGATGTCTTCAACTGACACGTATAAATCTCTTCATTTTCAAAGAATCTCTTTTAGTTTTTGTTTTTTGCATACATATTATTCTTGGTATACTCTCTATTTCGGACCGTTCCTTTAATAATGCTGTATGTAAGTCTTCTTGTATAAAATAAAGTGATGCGAATAAATCAAATGATTAAATTAGGTCGTTAAATATCTATAAATCTCAAATTGCTCTTTCCTTTCAATATTGTATATGTGTTGTCAAACATGTCAAATGGCGCGCAAACAAGTGTTTGCTAACATGTTGACATGATTAAGGGGCTCACATAACCAATACAGGAAACAATATATATAAACTGCTGTGTCCTCTGCAGATTTTACTGACATGTCAATCGCTTTGCTCTTGTCATGTGCCTCCAAATGCTTGCCACAAATATGATGCATTAGGCAAATCTCTGAAATGTTAGCATTTAGGAGAAAAGTAGTCAATTGCTCCATTTTTACTATTTACATGTACCCCTCAGGCGTGCCAATTTGAAAGCTTAGTTTCTACGAAAAGGAATTAAGGATAAACATAACCTAATTATCTAATTTAATTAAAAGAGTGAAAATGAAATGAAAACACCCACCTGAAAAACAAATCCATTGGCTTGCATCGGCTAGATAAGCTTAGATATTTTTCTTTTAAGCTTTCTAACCAATGCCCAGGTTTCGGGACTTTTAACAACAACAACTTGCAACAACAATGAATCGAATCACATGAAAAATAATCGATTAAAAATCACAACTATAAAAAATTCAGGAAAATATATATAGCTAGTCATGTAAAGCCAAAATCAATTGAAGTTCGTATTTAGGTATAGGGAAGACATAAGAAGTTGACCTTGATGCCTTGAAATTAAATTGCAGTATTGTTGTGCAGGGGGCTTAGTGTCAAAAGTAGGCTGATTTTAAATGATTTTTGCAAGTTTGCGGGGAGGTGTGGGGGGGGGGGGGGGCTTCTGCCCCAAAGCCACCCCTGGACACGCCACAGTTATTTCATGGCGTAAACATATTTTTGTCTAACTACCGTACTTTAATTTCAACTCTTTTTGCGGCTGTTTTGGGGTTGCTGGCTCTGAAAACATTGTTTGCTCTGCCTTTTATTTAATTATGTGTTTTATTCTGGTTTGCCATCTTGAATTGAATAAACTGAATCTTAAACTCTTCTGGTGCCTATGAGCAAAGGGAGTGATCAAGAAGATGAAAACCATCGGTGAAGTGATAACAAAACATACTACTTTCTAAAAACTCTTCCTTCCTTTTAATAGATTTGTCCTTCTTTAGAATGTATTAAGTTACTGATCGACTGTTCCTGAATCATCATTGTTTTTTCTTTTGCTTAACCGAATTCATTTGTCATGAGGAAAATCCGTATTACGTGAACTAACACCTAACTACTATGACAAAGAACATGAAGAAAGAGTGCTAAACTTGATGCTTAATGTATGCGTCAGCGAAGAAAAAAAAAGTCGGCTGTGCAGTGTCAATGGCCTTGAATAGGATTCTTACGTAAAAAGTACCCAGAGCGATAATTTCATTTGTTTATTAGATTATTGAGGTACCAATATATATTGAAAAAGTGTGTAATTCAAATATGAAGTCACTACTTAAATTAGGGTTGTTGCGGTTGAAATGACCGTATGAGTCTCGATTTAACTATCTGCAATAGACATATGGAGGCATTTCATGAGATGGGTCAAAAATGTGTTACATGGTCATAATGATAAAAAAAACAATTGTTTGATATGATGGGGGCTCACATAACCAATACAGGAAACAATATAT
>JXSR01S017591.1:3398-17268 GCA_000969725.1 Ophiothrix spiculata
AATGATAATGTAACAAACCCGGGTTGTTTTGCCCGAAAATCCGGACGTGAATTACGACTCTTGAGTTCTCCCTCTTTGAGCTGTGAATTCCCTGTTTTTAGTATCTACATTATCTACATTTTGTCTGATATACGCATTCGCATAATTTTCTTACAGATCGAGCATTCCAATGAGGCAAAAATTGCAATTTGCATGTAAACAAAAGAAAAATGTGGCAATTTTATGTTTATGTTTTAGATTTTAGTTCACGATCTCAACGCTGCCTGGATAGCTCAGCGGTAGATCCTTCGCTTCGTAATGCATGACTAACCCCTGCCATATAATCCATGGTTGAGTCCCCGCAAATGCAGTGGAAACTATTTATCTTTTCATGATTAAAAAATAGTTAGGATTCACATTTTCCAGAGCAGATGGATTCCATATTTACCCTTACTGTAAATAATGATAGGATTATCGTTTGATTCTCCATGCATCAGACCTTCAGGCTCATCAGCATTTTGATATTAGCATTTGTATTTTGTTTTTGGCTAATGCATCTGTAGTAATCCCACAAAATGTTCATTTGCCTTTTAAAGCAATTATTATACCTAAACTATACATAATAGATCTATATATAGCAAGAAACACATTAGTAACCACAATACATTAAACTGGAGATGAAAATATCTGTATTTCTTTCTCGATCATATCAAACCTTGGGCTAGGCTTATATTTAAGGGGACTAGCCTAGATTTCACTTAAAAATAAAAACTTACAGAAATGCTTTAATCAAAGCTTACAAATGCAGCAAAATACAAAAATAGTGAAAAAAATCTACACAAAAATGCCTTGAATTGTGAGAGAATAAATTTGCAATACATCATTTTGTGATGGTGGTGTGACTGTATCCAGTATTTTCCAAATCCTAAATTTGTACCTCGGATGGATTAACCAGTTATGAGATCCCAAAAAATTCTAGCCACAATTTAATATATATTAAAAAAGAAACAATTTCATCAAAAATAATTTGTTTACCAATCACAGGTGTAGAAACAAGATAATTATCACATTTGAAACTAGAAACAATGTTTCACACCATTTTTTGCCTCCAGAGGCAAAAATTAAAGTTAGTAAAAGAATTGCAAATTTTCCAAAAATTCAAAGAAAACTACTAGTAGGTTATAATACAATAATCTTGTTCTATCAATTCAAGTAAAATTTATGCAGATGGTAAAGTAGTGGGAAGAATCTAGGCCAGTCCATTTAAAAACACTATACAACAAGACGTCAGTTTGTACTATAATATGTAAATTACACACAATCATCACTACAAATAGATAACATTTTGCACACATCTAATGATGTTAAGATGATACACACTTTCACACCTGTAGTCAAATTCACTGGTTACCATGGCAACTGCCCCCATTGCAACGGGAAAACCTGTTTACCTGAAATTACTAGCAAATTGCAGGTGATAATGACTGTGATCACATAATACTTGTGTGCTCTATTTAAAATACAAATTTATGTTGGGAGAGGTGGCCAGGAATAGTCTGGTGAATGTTTTGAACAAGATAAAATGAGTATTTATGTTTGTTTTGTTTTGGTTGTTTTTGTTTCATGAGAGTATGCGAGAATGGAGGATACATATGTGATGGCTCACCCCGAAAGGGGGGACTTTGCAGATGATATCAATTTTGATTTTATCATTTATCTGTTACAGCATTTTATAAGCTTTAAAATGACACCTTACCTGTTCAATCAATCAATCAAATCAATTTATTCACAATATCGTACATAAATATTATATAGAACATGACCATGATACTGTGGGAATTGTCAAAGGGCCAAAAAGGCCCAAAGGGGCCATCACCTGAAAAAACAAGGTTTCATATACACAAAAATTGTTGAAATTGATGAAGGCAATCAAATCTTACAACAGAAAATCTGCTTGAAATTCTTATTATTTCTTTATTACTATTCCGGGGGAGCAGGGAGTTGGGTGCGGGGTTGACTTTTTTTCCTGCCACGTTTGGGAGCGATTTTTTTCTTGAAAATTACTGCTTTTTCCCAATTCCATTTTCAGGGAGGATTTTTTCCCTTCTTAATATGAGGGGGGAATTTTTTTCCAAAAACTTCCTGCTCCCATCCCCTCTGGAAATCTAATGGTGCACCCCTAAGCTTTCATCATATGCAGCATTCTGGCATACAAAATCATAACTTCTCCTCAATAACATTGCCATTTACGTTGCCATGGTAACGCCAGACACCTGCACAGTTTAACAAGTTGTGTTGCTCCAGGTAGAAAGCATGGCACGATTCAATTTCCTCGTTGACAATTGCAAAATGAGACACATCTCGAGTTTCAACACAATAATAGTAGTCACCAACTAGGAATCCCCCAAACTGTGATTAACGTTTGTGATGGACGGTGTTATATGGTCATATTGTCAATGTCACAGTGATTCATAAGATTCATAAGAATAAGATGGCAAACTTTTGATTCATAGTACCGACAAGATTCCAAAACCAAAATTGTATCCAAATTTATAAACCTGCGATTCTAAAATAGAAAACCTCCTATATCCACATGTGTATCCCGAGTATGTGGATGCAAGGTAGTTTGTGTTTGCAAATTTGTCAATTTGCAAAAAAGGTGATTTTTAGCTTAATTTTTGTAAAATAGTTGTCATCCATTTATTTCAAGATTGTCTTTCTTTTATATAATTGTAATTATTTTGTATGGAAATCTGAAATTGTAATTTCATAAAAGTAAGAACAATACACCGTAACGTATAGGTGGCTCTGAAATACGAAACTGCCAATAAAATTAAAATGGTTTGACCAATTCAGCTGAAATTTGAGACTTAGATCTCTTGAGTTGTCATCTTTCATGACATTGAAAACTAAATTTTGAAAAATCAGACGTAGCTCCTTTAAAACTAACCATGAAACAATTATTAAAGCCTAACCCTTAAATTAAATGGCCTAAAAGTTCAATTGGTAAGGCAAGCATTTTTAATTATGCACTGGTCATATGAACCAAATTGATTGTGATGGTTTCCGGATGGAAGAACAAAAATAAGCATTAGACATTTGACTTTGATTTTATTTCAATAACACTTTTTATTCTTTGCACAATGAGAAAGCCACCACCCCACCCCACAGGACCAAATAGAATTAATACTAATAGAACATTTTCAACCAAGTCTGGTCATCCATCATTTTATTCCCCTGGGCTTAATACATGCCTCATATATTTAAATAAGGGGCACACCATTAGATTTTGTTTCTAGGGGGGAGCAGGAAGTTGGGTTTGAGGTTGATTTTTTTTTGCGCCCCGTTCGGGAGCGATTTCCCCCCCCCCCCCAGAAATTACTGTTTTTTCCTCATTCCAATTTCAGGGAGAATTTGTTCAGGGAGAATGTTTTTCTTCTGCCAATGGAGGAGGGGACATTTTTTCCCAAAAATTTCCTGCTTCCCCTGGAAATCTAATGGTGCGCCCTAAGCTTTCATCATATGCAGCATTCTGGCATACAAAATCGTAATTTCTCCTCAATATCATTGCCATTTATGTTACCATGGTAACTCCAGACACCTGCACAGTTTAACAAGTTGTGTTGCTCCAGGTAGAAAGCATGGCACGATTCAATTTCCTCGTTGACAATTGCGAAATGAGAAACATCTCGAGTTTCAAGACAATAATAGTAGTCACCAACTAGGAATCCCCCAAACTGTGATTAACTTTTGTGATGGACGGTGTTATATGGTTATATTGTCAATGTCACAGTGATTCATCTAAAGAACAAGATATGGCTAACTTTTGATTCATAGTCTGGACAAGATTCCAAAACCAATCATCCAACTTAATAAACCTGTGATTCTAAAATAGAAAACCTTCTTATACCCACTGAGTATCTCTGAGTATAAACTTGTCATGTATGGTGTTGATGCAAGGAAATTGAATCTGCAAATTTGTCATTTTGCAATTAAGGTGATTTTGCGCTCAATTGTTGTATAAAGCTCAATTCATACTCGGCCACCAAACAAAATTTCTTCTACAAAACATTTGGTCGTGACGTCACCAAATATTTGCCATCGAACTTTAACTATGAACGGATAGCAAATATTTGGTCCAATGTATGTGGCAATTGTCTCAACTCGGTGTTGAAGTTATTTTGTTTGGAGTCAATCGTCATTTTTACGTCACGACCAAATGTTTGGTAGGAAAAATTTTGTTTGGAGGCCGACTATGAATTGAGCTTAATAGTTGTCATCCAACTGGACCAGAATCAAAATGTCAGTGATAACCAGTACAGAATCAGCTGTTATCATATAATATTGATTTTGTTCCCCATACAGTTAAACAAGACCAAAATATTCTAGAGTTGTTCAATTTTCATACTTGCAAATAATTATGTAGTTGTTCATCTCAAAGGAGCTGTAAATGCAGAAAACTTCTTTTGCGCTACAGGTAAATATACATGTCAAGGACGTAATTTGTCAAAATTGATTTTTTGACATAGCCCTATATCAATAGGTAAAATGTCAAATCCAACAAAGAATTTATACTATGATAGCATGATCTGGTTAAATATCCACACTGATGTTTTTATACGAAAAAAGACATGAGAAACAGGAAAATTTCTACTTTGCACTCAATTATTACACTAGTCCAGGCATTTATTGGTGTAAAAGCTCAACATTTATGAATAAAACCTATACTTGGGATAAAGCTTTACACTTTATTTCTGAAATTTCTAACTATAAATAAACAGGCTCCAAAATACACTATGATCCCACAGAGAACAAGAACAGACTTATGATTTAATTGGTTCGGTTTTCTATAACTCACCTTTTGATATCAGAATAAGTTTATTTTGAGATCAATTTGATACATATGTAGTTTTAACCATTTCGATCTTACGTATATCTTGCATATATAACAGTTAGGATTTTTGGAGATTATTTTAAAAAGAACTGAAATATTGCTTACTTATAATTATCTAAAAAATACAATTATGTCCCATCAAAAGTGCATGAGATGTAAGCAATGGCGAAAATAAGTGGCATAGGGTATGTTACATTTTTATGGAAAAAATCAGGGGGAAATGGACCTTTGTGTATGTTTTTAAAGTGTTTTACAAATGAATTTAAAATTTTGACAAGTTTTATTTTGATTCAAATGGTTTAAATTGTAAAATTATATGAGAGTAAATGATATATCTCTGATACTTAATTTTGCAAAATTACAAGATATGGGACAAATTAAATCAACAATATGATGAAATTAGTGCATTTCAAGTTAGTCCAGGGGCAAGTAACTACATTTGTATGGCCGCTCACGTTTTCATTCATCATGATGACCAAGTTTTCTTTCCTGAAGTACTTTGTATAAACATGGCCGAGGATTTCTTTACCAGGGGAAAGGCAGACATTTATGCTTCTACTTCTGCTTTAGATATTTCGCAACACTCCAATTGGAGTCAAACACAAAGCTCTCTGGCCTAGAGAGAAAAAGATATAGGCCTACTTTTGAAGGTATAGTCAACATGACCGGGAAAGTTTTCCCTACTCTTTTTGAATAGCCCGTGACATTCTTTTACATCCGACAGTGTGTCAGGAACACTTCAGATGGGACCAACGGCTTTATGTGCCTTCTGAAGCACGAAGCAAGTAAAGTTTCTTGCTTAAGGAAACAAGGAGCGTGCCAGGACCGGGGCTCGACCCTCGACAGATGTATTTCGTGCAATTACGAGTCCAACGCTCTAACCGCTCAGCCACGCTCCCCTCAATTTATGAGACTGAACACATCATATCCAAAATGTGTTTCATCTCCTCCTTTTCAACACCCCTTTGAAACCTTTTCAATGCATTCAATTCAAGGAAGACCTAGAAGGAATCAGAACTCCTATTATGCTAGGCAAATGGTACCAGATTGTGTGTTATTTTAAAATAGTGCATCTCAACTAGCGTTTTTTGCACCAAATGCCGCGCTTTGACTAGCACTGATTGGCACTTTGACACTCTAAACCAAAGAAATACATCAGTAATACACTGATAAAAGGCTTATTTGGCGATTTACTCTACATTTTTTTTTAAATATGGTGCATTGTGAGTACTAGCTGAGAATCCCTGTTTTAAAGCCTATACCAATTAGTTTTTATAGATTAAATAAAGTACAGATAGGAAACAGATCTGTTTATTTGCACTCTCAAGTCAAAATTCGGCTAAGTTAGGAGATTGCTCCATGCTGCCGTCAAACCTGGACCAATGCTGCATGAGTGCGTAGTGACCCTGTCACCCAGCTCTGTGTTCTGCCGCACACTACAATTTCTAGACTACAACACTATACACATCATTTTTCTGCCAAATTGTGATACTCATGCAATTCTCAGTCAAATTACCAATCGGTTCGCGGAGTACGAGTTTAAGTATGAAATCTAAAATTATCCTCCCACTACCCCTACAAAGTAGCCCTTTGGATCTGTTACATTTACAACATTTAGGCAACCCTAAAAACTCCTACATTTGAAGAAAAAAATCCCAGTTTGAAAAAGGTTCAGATTGTCATATGGAGACCCCTTCCCTTGCCGAAGGTCTAAAGCATACAGCAGTGTTTGTTTACATAATACTAGCTTTCTATTCAAGTAGCATTAGATTCTTATTTCTTGCATGAACAAGATTATGTTTGTAAGAGGCTTCACATTTTGATATTTGGGGGAAATCCCTGCACAACTACCGCATTGACTGGAAGCTGTCGGTGATTCAAAAAGAAAATTATTTAATTATTAATTGATTAATTGATTTAGTGTAAGGGCCAAATCATAGTCGGCCTCCAAACAAAATTTTCCCTACCAAACATTTGGTTGTGACGTCACCAAATGTTTGTCATAGAATTTACAGTATGAACTGGTAACAAACAATTGGTCCAATGTATGTGGCAATTCAATAACATGTGCAATCTAGCGCAAAATTTTATTTGGTCTCAACTCGGTGTTGAAGATATTTTGTTTGGAGTCACTCATCATTTTGATGTCACAACCAAATGTTTGGTAGCAAAAATTTTGTTTGGAGGCCGACTATGATTTGGCCCTAACTGTATATACCCAAAGAAGAGAAGAAATCACATTTCAAGGAATGTTTCCCATTGTCACTACCACAAGAGAAAATTATGATGGAGTGCTATTTATTTATTTGTTTTCTTTATTACTTATTTATTTGTTTGCTTGCTTGTTTGCTTATTTGCTAGCTAATTAATTAATTAATTAATTAATTTTATTTATTGTATTCTATTTTCATGTTTTAGGGTAAAACTAATACTGGTATGTTTGCTGAAAGTACAGATAGGAAACATGCCTATTTGTACCCTAAAAATTTGGCTAAGTTAGGGGATTGCGCCACGCGGGCGCCATACTGAAGCTGTGAGAGTGCGTAGCGACCCAGCTCCACATTCTGTTTTGCTCTGCAATTACTTGACTACAATGCCATAAGCATCTTACATTTTTCCGCCAAATTCTGCGTAAGCAAGGAACAGTGCTTGACTGGCCTGATATAGTTGCATTTTCAGCCAAATTACCATTCTGTTGCCAGAGTACGGTCCACACATTACTCCCTGATTTTCAGATGGTGGGTCACAAATTGGTTTCCTTTAATCCATGACTGACACTGTGGGACATTGCCCATCTCAAGGCCTCTTCTGAGTGAGCAGTAAGCTGAATATTTGGGATGAAAATTCACACTGAAGCAACTCTTGACTTCAGCATATAGCATGGTCATTATCCTGGTGTTAAATAGGAAGCTCACAGTTACATGTGCATGTAAGAAAGTTGTATCTGCATCTTTTAAAACTACTTTTATGCAAAAACTTTTTCAGTGGCGTACTGAGAGTATCTGGCGCCCGTGGCAAGAAGTGAAACTAGCGCCCGTAAATTAATATGGTAAAAAAGGTACAACCTAAACAATTCCAGCAGCTTTGAAAAACTCCTCTTTTTTTGCTAAAATGGGTAATTTCTGCTGAAATTTGCCTAAATATTTTTTATGCGTGCAAAGTGCGCATTTTTTGTGTTTTTGCATTATATTTCCTTATCTTAGCTGAAAAATAACGATATTTTAAGGCCAATAGAGTGCACAACAATTTTAGGCCAAAATTGTCTAATTTCAGCAGTATGTACCCTCTTGCTGCCGCTGCTGCATAAAATGTTGGTCCCTGTTATTTTTCATGTAGTGACGATTTGGCGACCACTAGAGGTGGCACCGGGGGCAACTTGCCCCACTCTTGCTATGCCACAGACTTTGTTGTTCCTTTGATATCATTCCATAAGAAAATTTTTACTATAATTTTTGAATTGAAAGTTAAGGAAATCTGTGTTACATTGTAACTTCAAAACCAAAGACAATGTCTGTTGCCACCTATCTCCTCTACCTCCTCCTTCCATTCTCTCTTCCCACCCTCCTTATCAATCTTCCTCTTTTCCCGTCTTTTTTCCATCTCCTCCACCATTCTCCTAACCCTTCTCTCATTCTCAAGGGATATCCCAACCCAGATAGCACAAGGTGGGGTCCTATGGAGGACATTGTCAACGGACCGGTGATGCGGCCGCTGATTGCCGATGCTGGAGTGATATTGGGCCGACCAAAAATTGGTCAATTATTCCTCATCCCACTTCTGACCAATTATTTGAACACTTGGGTTGCTCTCAATAAGGCCAAAACAAAAATATTGTTTGTTTGTCCATAACGGCTTCTGAAAAGGTAGGGTCGGTAGGTCTGCTTTTTTTTTTTTATTTTTTTGGTAATAAATGTACATGAAACTCACCTTAAAGAATTGAAAAATTGAATAAGAAATAAACTTAACTTACGAGAACAATATACTGATGATTCTTAAGAGGTCTTCATGTCAATTCAATGAATTCATATCATATTTTTACGATTTGAAGACTTTCTCGTTGAATTTTTATATCTTTTTGCATGACAAATCCTCAAATAAGAGTTGAAAAATAAAAATAAAACTTTACAAAGCACAGGGTCGGGCCAAATTTTGACGGTCGGTCGGGCGAGGACAAACAAACAATTTTTTTTTGGCCTAACCATCCCCTACCTTTTCTTCCTCCTTGGAGACTGTAATACATAGTTGCTCATATAGTTGCAATAAAAATATTGTTACCACTTTTTTATGTAAAAGTCAATTTATGATGAAAATATCTGGAAATTATGTTGCTTTTGGTCAGATTTTGGTAGGTAATCTTGTTGGGTGTGAAATCGAAATCCGAATGTGATCCATTTTCTCACGTACTGGTAAGGGGGCAACAACAAAAATGGGTCAAAAACTTGATTTTTAGGTCAAATTTGATTTGACCCCGCCTTGTTCAAGGTCACCTCTCTACTCAAGTTGAGTGGTCATATGGAAAGTTCATCTGTAATATAGTGATAAGCAGGTGATTGAATGTCTTTGTCATGCTTGACTGAGTAAAGAGAATGCATGGAAGCAAAGCACAAAATGATCTTTTAATGCCCCTCAATTTACAAAAATAAGGTTGTAGTGAACGTGGAATGATTCCCGGCGGCTTATGACATCTTAAAAGGTTTTGAAGACGTCATATACCGTCACTGACCATTCCACGTTCACAACAACCCTATTTTTGTAAATTGAGGGGCATTGAAGGATCATTTTGTGCTTTGCTTCCAAGCATTTTTACATAAAAAAGTGATAACAATATTTGTATTCCAACTATATGAGCAACCGTGTATCACATGAATTATAATCTAAATCCCTTTCCCTTTTCACAAACCACCTCTTTTTATAAAAACCTTCCAAAAGGCCTCAATAAGACTTGTTATCTGAATATATACATCTGAGTATACATGTGAATATTTTAACATATACCAAGTTCATTCACAGCATTAATAGTGTGTTAAAACTTCAACAGGATCTTCCCATCATGCATTTCTTCCTATGGCAGTTTTTGTACAGGACATTAATTGTTTCAAGCTTTAGTGGTGAATTTTTGCATGAAATGCAAGGTTACAAAAAGCAATAATAATTTAAGAGTTTCATCACTAAAGTTTGAAACAGTTTTCCTGTACAAAAATCCAATTGGAAGCAAGGCATGATGGGAAGGTCCTGAATTCTTCTTTTGCGACACATAGATAAGCTTAAATCACCCATAAAATACAACCAATTCCGCTTTTGGCTCCTGGTTTTTCAAGTGCAGTGAAGTGGCAACAACTGGTATTACACTTGCATGTAGAATATGTTAAAAAGCTGTTCTTCCTTGGGGTTAATGTTGATTGAATATTCCATAGGATGCTACAAATTGATCGTTTTATTTATAAGCAAGCATGAAGTATCAGATTTTATGTGTTTTTAGTCTTATCCTTCTGGGTGTTTACATAAACAGGAGCATTTTGATAGCAATCTGCAAAAAAAAAATCCCATTTTTAATGGAAAGAACCATATTAAAAAAAAATTATTCTACTAGGTTTTTTACATGTTCTTAAATCAAAATTTTCACAATACTTAGTTGTTATAAAACAATCCATGTGGAAATCATCTGCAGAAAACAATTCAAATACACCTGTAACCAAGAGCCATACACTGGCTGCCAAAAATGTTTACGGGCAAAAACCTAATTATTATATCAAACGACCACAAAAAAAACAAAACACCCAAATTTGATTCTTTGGGCGCTTAGAAAATTTCCAACTGACTGACTCAACTGTTTCAAAAATTCCACTTACACAATCTTTATTATTATTTTTTTTTGCCTTATTGTTTATTTTCCTGAAAGGGATGGTATGGATTAATTATATGGAATATTTTTCTGGGATATAAAATAACAAATATTTTATTTTTATTTTTATTTTAAAACTGTTTTGTTTAAAATTCAGAACCGAATAAAATTCCTAGAACCATTGATTCAAAGGTTAGAGTACTATTAATTTCATTGTACAAGCAAATTTAAGTTCTATAGAATTATGACACAATAAATTAGTCAAGGTCTAAAACAATTGAATTACTTAATTTGAATATTTACCACTGAATAATTATATTTGTTTTGTTTTCATCAGAAAAAAAAATAGACAAATGCAAGATACATGCAACGCAAATATTAATTTCTAACAAATAAACTTCAAAGTTTAAAAAAAATCAAATCTGTACTACATGCCCTATGTTGTTGTTTCTTACATTAAAAGGAAATTCTAAAATTTTCATTTCATTTTTTAAGCACATAAAATATGTTTTTTATTATATATTTAGGGCATAGATCCTTTTCATCCTTATTGGAAAACAATATGCATACGGCATACATGATTCAGTTTGTATTGCATATAAATCTTATCGTGTGATAGACAAACATTTTCTTAATGGATTTTTGTGTTAAGATAATAATACAAGCCATCAATAAAATAACCACATTGATTTAAACACCTCTTCAAAGTCAAGTTTCAAATTTAAATTGAAATGTAAACAAATATCTTTTTAAGACATTGACTAAAACGATACTTCCAGCCTAAAAAACAAGCATGATTCACCCATTTCTACATATCATTCACTTTTGTTTGCATTCAAACAACAATGTCTTTTAAAAAAGCAAGTAAGATATTACCAATTAGATTTTTATTGCATTGACTTTACAGGGCTCCTTCTTAGAAATTGATAAATATTTTGCAAATTTAGTCAAAAATCGTTATGCAGTCCCACTAGATGTGATAGATATTTTAAATGTATATAATCAGGCCCGTAGCCAGGATTTTTTCAAGGGGGTGCAGATTTTCAAAAAGTGGACCTTTTAAGAGGAAAAAATTTTGTTTTGGTCGACCTTAAACTAATTTCAATGGTTTGACAAAGTGACAAGCCAAAAAAAAGTTTTCAGTAGTTCTCCAAGCATTTTGTGTAGTATTTTATTAAGAAACAACCTACATTTACGTGTTTTGGTGCTTTAGGTGTTCTTTTTGTGGACTTTTAGGGAATTTTTGTGGACTTTTGTGTACATTATCATTTTTTTTTTGACGGGGGCACCCCCCCCCCCCCCCTTACGGGCCTGTGTTTAATCTTTTAATCAGTAGTTAGTGTCTCAATGGCTCATTGGGCCAAAAAAAATAAATTGTTATGTTACTCTCAGTGGCCGACCCTATTCAAAAATTAAAAAAATAATAATTAGGGTTGGGAAAGCACCCAATTTTGCTCAGATTGGGTGTTTTTGAGAAAATATTTTGCACCCAAATTTGGTACTTTGGGTGCTTTAAAAAAAAAAAAATTATTTTCCGACCGACCGACTCAATTTTTCAGAAATCCCACTTGAGGGCAACACAACAATTAATTTTTTTTGGCCTTACAGTGTCCATGTCAATGTAAGAATTTTGTAGGTAAATGGCTTCAATTAAGGAACATGCTGTATATCTGTCATGTGTCATTCTTTGTAATACACACTGACGGTTCAAGTTCAGGGGCCTATTTCACTAACATTATTTTTTGCGATGATTGAAGACGCTCTCGCAAATTAGAAGCCATCGCAAATATCATTTGCGATGACTTTCTCATTTCACTAACATCTTTTCACTTTATCTCCATGGACGAGGCTATCGCAAATTTTGCGATGATCTTGTCCAAATATGGGGCGAAATAACATCACGTGATATCAAGAATTTGCGATGACTTCCATTTGCGATGTTTTCTTTGCGGATGCTCATAAGCACTCGCAAGATATTGCTCGCAAACAAAACAATCGCAAATGGTTTGCGATGATTGTTTTCATCGCAAATCTAAGTAAAATCGGTTTCGGGAAATCCATCGCAAATTTGCGATGATCTCTCGCTTTTGAGATGAAGTTTGGCATTTGCGATAGATTAAGACGTTAGTGAAATAGGCCCCAGAATCAAACATGAATAGAAGTATTCAAGAAAAAAACATAAAAGATAATTAGCGCAACTATGAACTGTAACCCTATAGCCCCACTGGAACTCTTTAAAGCTCAAATGTTAAAATCTCAAAAAGTCTTAAATATATCACAGACGTGGGTTATATACATATTTTAACATATAGAAATTCAATGACAGCATTACATGCAATGTTTTAAATTCACCTAAAAGGAAGCTACATATAGATAACCTTAAATCACTGTGACTGTCCATCCCAATTGAGCCATAAATGCAGCAAACTTCATTTTGCACTACAGGTGAAAATACATGCCGAGGTCGTAATTTGCCAAAATTTGATTTTTGACAGATTCACAATCCTTGTACATACTGTAAAACATCAGAAAAAGTTTCATTTCAAGAAAATGATCAGAAATATGAAATATATTTTCTGTATATTTTGAGGACAATCAATAGAAAATATAGGGCTATTATAGAGCGTATTATCTCAGTTATGCATTTTACTCCCTGAAAACCTTTGATGGACCATAATTTGACTTCTGGATATCGAGAGAAGTTCATTGAGGTGTCATTTTAATCATTTTAAGTTGGTCTTTGCAAATATTTAAAAAAAGTGAAAATGCAAAGAGGCTGCATTTACGGCTCGTTTGGGATGGACATTCTCAAATACAACCAATTCTGCACTTTTGTCTCCTGATTTTTCAAGTGCAGTGAAGTGGCAACAACTAGTAATAAAAATTGCATGTAGATTTTATAGAAAGTCACTCTGCCTCAGGGTAAAATTTTGAATGAATATTTAACAAGATTCTACAAATTGATCACTTCATTTTGATATTTAAACATGCATTTGAATCTAATCCACCCCAGTATTAACAATAGCATAAGTTGATAGCATTCTGTAGCATTTTTAAACTACCTTTTCTCATTTATAAGGCCTAAAAAAAAATTGTTTGATTGGCGTAACCCGACCTACCCTAATTTTACCACCGACCCTAGATATTTTTATTTT
>JXSR01S017591.1:108719-120635 GCA_000969725.1 Ophiothrix spiculata
ATTTGTTTTCGTTTGGCATGCGCCCGCAAATATCGTCAAGCGACGAATAAGGAGAAATTCACTTGCATGAGTAATTTATAACCCCTGTTTGACGACTTTTCCACCACGTTTGACGAAATAATGTTTTCAGTGTAGTATTGCCTGGTATTTTGTTTTTTTGCCACGGATGGCGCTTTTCAACTTACATAACTTACACAATTTTTATTGGGACACACTGTAAAGCGGTAGTTCAAAAGTACACACACTGGCATAAGTGTAACAAAATACATTGTTAATACTGAAGTATCGTTATCGCTAGATTAAAAAGAAATTTATGAAAGCTTCAAGTTGACATTAATATGACATTTAAGGTACTACTATACTATATGCATTAATTTCGACGAAAACACCTGTCCTTTTGAACTACTGAATATCAATATTGATGTCATAAGGTGAAATACATGGTATGGCGGTAATGAGAACTGGCATAAGAAACGTTTGCATTGATGGGTTGAAGTAAAGACCCGGGGGGGGGGGGTAACTGGGTATTTTGGCCGGGTAACCACCCGCGTTTCCAAAAAGGTGAGACCTGGACAGGTCTCGAGACTTGCAATATAGGGTATCAAAATCAACCTGGCAGTCTACAAGTCTCACATAGGGTATCAAATTTGGCTTTCAAGTCTCTGATAGGGTATCAAACTAAGAAAGAATGGTTGAATTAATGACAATGATGTCTTAAATAGCTTTGCATTGCCAATACCAGTGCTTTAAATACCTAGAAACACTTCTTAACAGTGTTAGAATGGTGAACAGTTACATTTTACCTATGATTTCTTGTAATAATTATTTCGCCACATTTGCGTACAGTCTCGGATAGGGTATTCATTTGAACAGGTATGGTCTCGGATAGGGTATCCATTCAAACAGATATGGTAGATTTATGGTCTCAGATAGGGTATCATTTCACCCATTTTTGCCAATTTTTGGTCTCACATAGGGTCACTTTCGGAACCTGCGGAACTTGGGTGGTTACCCGAACACCAATATCAGTTACCCCCCCCCCCCCCGGGAGTAAAGATGACATAGTATGACGATAATATGTAGTACAAGAACACATCCTACATAACTGAATTGTGACAAGATTTGTGACATAGTTGATGTTTTGTTGAGAATCTAATATAGGACCTATAGGTAAGATGTTGAGTATAACAAGAACGGGGGAAACTTAAAATTGTTATAAAACTTCGTAGGAAAAACGAGTAACATTTTTAAGCCAATATGATGTTTTTCTGAGTAATTAATCTGATATATACTTGAAGGTATATTCAATGTCATATTCATACGTCTAGAAAAAAGAATAGTAGCCTTTTTACAACATTATCGTTTCATTGATGTTAAATCCTCAAGTAGTGTTTATTAGATGGGTGATGTGTTTACATACATCTTTCTCTGCATTAATCATGGATCTCATAACGGCAGAATAAGAGTATAGCAATGTTTTGACTTAGCTATCTCTTACATCATATGGCTTGCTTCACTTAAGTCAGATAGAACGCCCCTCTTTTTTCACACTTATTCTGATTAGTGCATAAAGCCGTTTTAAATCGCTTCTGCGCATTTAGGCTTAAATATTCTACTTAAACAATAAAGTAATATACAATAGTTTAGCAGAGTAAGTGGTTTGTAGCAGATTTTTCATGCTGCAATTGTGATATTTTCACTAAGCCGACCAATTTCTTAGCCAATGTTTTGAGGAAATTATCACTGAAATTTCACGGTATGCAAAATATCGATATTAGTAAATTACTTTAGTTTAGTCTGTTTGGTCGAGTTTGAAGTTGATCAACTACAGAGTTGTCATTTAGTGACCTATATATTCTATATATTTTGAGCTATACTGTCACTTAATCGGTAGTTCAAAAGTAGTATACACTATATCATAAGTGTAACGAAATACATTGTAAGTACTTTGAGTAGTTAAATATCGTTATAAAGCTTTTATTGGACATAATATGACACTCAAGTTACTCTAAGCACAATTTAAATTTTGATTAGGAAGAAAACACCTGTCCTTTTGAAAATTGGTGTTTTAAGGACAAGTATGCTGATATGAGAACTGGCAGAATAAATGTTTCATTGAAGGAAAATAACATAAGATTCCGTCAGTGGTGGTACAGGGGCACATCCTACATCAATGCATTGCATAAGATAAGTGACACTCGGCAGATCTGTTAAAGAGATTCCCGTAAAGTTTCCCCAACCAACACGCAGGTACGAGAAAAGTGGCTTAGTTTATTTTTTTTATGTATAGAAAATCGGCAGAGACCGTCGTTTCGATGATGCTCATGAATATTCATGAATTTGAGACACACATTTAAAAAGGCTCATAAACTCATCCAAATAGATCATAATTCAAAACAATGTTACATTTAGATGAATAAATGTTGTAAAAACATCCTGAAATCCAAATAATTGAAATTTTACGAAATATATGTGAATATTTATGTAATTTCTAGAATGATTTATTTCATTGTGTAAGGTCAAATATGGTCTTTGCGGTTCTGGACTTTAATATATTTTAGCCATTTGGTCAATAGAAAGCGACCACATTTCTATAACAGGTGTGCTAAAATTTGTGCGATAGTTTGGGGTAAAACACGCTTCACGTAATAGAATGCAATGTGACGCTTGGTCCCATGAGGTCAAATAAGGCATACAATTTATGCGCAAAAGACATGTAACCCCGGAAGCGAACGATTAAGCAACACGTGCCTATTGTTAGATATGTGTGATTGGTCACCCCGAAAGGGGGACTTCGCAGAGATGATATCAATTTTGACTTTTTCCATTTCATCTGTTGCGGCATTTTCTTAGCTAAAAAATGACACCTTACTTGTTGAAATGGATCAAGGTGATCAAATTTTACAACAGAAAATCTGCTGGAAATTCTTATTATTTTCTTTATTTTTCGCGGCCTATTTTCGCCTGTATCTGGAAAATCTTTCGACACAGCGCTCCGTAGTGTAGTGGTTGGGGTACATGACTTTTGGTGCGCAAAAAAGTCCCAGGTTCAAATCCTGCCGGCGCCTTTTTTTTTTTAAACAAAGTATTATTTTTTCCCCACCATATCAGATTGATTTCCCTTCAATAAATGTCTTTTACAAAGCAATTTCTTTATATAAACATGATAAAAGCTGTATGATTCAATCATTTTCTAGCCCGTAAAACATGTGTAAACAATATGCACAGTGTAATGGATGCCACCACCAGTCAATCTGCTTCCCACAAGCGTGGTAAATGACGTCATATTTGCCTATATAGCCCCTGATCTTCGAAAGGTGTGACTTGTCGTTTACGATGTTCAACGTGTTATCGGGATATTGTGATGACCGACATCATGTCCCTTACGTATGTTCTATTCGTACTGAATTTTCCCTCGATTTATTTACTGATTTTAAGAGTCTTACAAATGTAATGTGATGTCTGATATCTTATTTTGCAGTTTGTATTGGCTAATATACATAGAATTCGGTAAAACAAGCTGCACGTAATTAAATGTGACTTCATGATTTTAAAAGCTTAAAATTGACAATTTTTAAAAAAATGTAATGAAATGAAGATTTGTTATTTCCAACAGTCAAACATAGACTTGTCTTATTTAAAAAACTCTTAATATTTCAATCCACATCTTCATTTTTTATTTGCATTAACCCCCTTGTGATAATAGGGGTTCGGATTCCGAACTATCCGACAGGTCATGTCAAGAAAAAAAATATCGCAATCAAGTTCTTCTAATATTGATCGCCAGAACTAAAAAATAAATTGCTCATTAAGAGCTCATTTGCATAGGATCTAAGTACTGACTGTCCCGGGATAAGCAGTAAACCAAGTCATTTGTGACCAGACCATCAACAAAGATGGGAAAAGCCTTTAAATAAGTTTCTGGATTTGTCACTCAAACCCCTCTATAGATTTTGACCACAATCTTGCAACGAATAAATCTGTTTTATACAAACTTTGCAACGAATAAATGTAGTTAGATTTACATTAAGGTGTCTGATCCACGCGTACTGGTACGCGCACTGGTACGTACTTGTTTAGATTTCGCAAGTGCAGCAACATGCATGCGCAGTATACGCAGTATAGTGCTTTAAAGCAAAAAATGTCACATTTTCTAATTTCTCGTGAAAAAAAGACCGGCGACCCCCACTTTTTATTTTGTTAATTGAAAGGACATACTTTTGCGCAAATTTTGTGAAAAAATAGACAAACAATTTCGGGGGGGGGGGGGACAGTTTTGAATCAACACTAAATAATGTCACTTTTGCCCCATAGACCCCTGTACTATTTTTCCCAAAAAAACCTCCAAAAATGCTGTTTTTAAACCGACTCGCATGCAAAAACAAGTCCGGTGACCCTAAATTCTTAGTTTAAAAATCGGTTCTACATCGATCAAATATCATTCATGCCGATTTTTAATAGAAAATTTCGGGCAGATATATCATCGACCATACAACTTAAGCAACTAATGGAGGATACAGGGATGAAAGCAGATGATATATCTGTCTTTGAAAGACGCCCTACGGTGGAGAAGAAGATAATTATAGTGAAGAATGAAAAAAAAGTGGTGTTGGCGGTGGTTGTTGTGGTGGTGGCGGCGGTGGTGGTGGCGGTGATGACGACAAAGATGATAATGATTATTATGGTACGTGTCCAACGAAAGTCATGACAATTGTTGTAACAATAACACAAGAGCAAATTACAGTTACAAAATGAAATGAATTATAAGTCAGATTGTGCTTTGCTTTAAAAGTCACCTATTGTAATTTTCACTCTCTCTCTCTATGGTTTCACATTGTATTCTACAAATAAGATTATTCAGTAATGACCGGTCAAGTTCGGTCATCAACAAGTCATTTTTTGACACTTTCGAAATAATTCAATAATTTTTTGAGAAAATGGTGTTATGGGTTTGAATAAAATCATTTATTTACCATTTGAGAATATGCCATTGGTACAGCGCTATCAAATATATGTACAGAACGAATTTACCATTTTTTCTATAAATACAAATTTAAGCAATGTCGTAAATTTACAATAATTTTGGGAATCGGTTGCAGTTGTTTACTTTTGTGTTGCTTAAATTGAGTAAAAACTAGTTTTGAACAAAACAAAAAATAGATAGCTAAACAATTGGTTGTTTCCGATATTAAGTTAGTAGTAACAATCAAAAAGTGACTCTCGCTAGAATTAATCTCAATTGTTTATACATTTTGTTTATAAACTTCATTGAAATTTTGTGTGGTTGATTTCTTACCAAATTATTTTGTTTAATCTCTTAAGACGTCGTTTATATTCGGAGCAATTTTATTTCCTCACCTGATTAAAGATCTTTTAATTAAAACAAAATTGAATCATTTTAAACGATTGCTCAGCAAATATCAATTTCATCTTTTCAATATTTTTAACTTGACATTCTTGTTAATATAAGTCCAAACCAGGCCAGATCGCCCAGGGTCCTGACTGTAAAAACAATTCTTAAGTCTTTAGTCTTCCATTATGTACATGTTGTATTAATCAATAATGGCGGTGGTCAAACGCGGTCAACATTCTCTTCATAAAAAAATAGTTAAGACAAAAATAGATTCACCAAAAGCCATATAATTTTTGTAGGGAAAAAAAAGAAAGAAAAAAACTCGAATTGTATGCAAGAAAACCCTTAGCTTCTTTTTGCATGTATCACACAGGATCTTCTGTTTCATAGTTTGAGGTTATTACAAAATGAAATAGTCTTATTCTTTGAATTTTTCATCAAGCACTAAGCCTTGACCGTCAACTATTGTCATTTTTATTTTTTCAGCTTCACCTAGCCTCTGCAGGCCAGGTTATCCTACTGGTCAAGTGCAATTATCAACAAGTTATACTTTCGACGATTTTGTCATATGTCACTAATATAATGGGGAAGTGAGTGCTTCAAGTTATGGATTTAATACGTTATAATAAGTTATTATAATATGAAACAAATATATTAGAAAACGTTTTTTGTGATCCATTTATCCATCATTTGATATACAGTGATACACAGAACTATTCTGCTAATTTTCTATATGTAATAATTTTGCAAATTCACGTTTTGACCAACCACAGACAGGACAATTTTGTAAAATACCAAAGATTTTGACGATCAATTTTAATTGCATTTTTTACTTTTGGTTGTGTTACTTAGACATAGTAATAACTCCCTTGGAACAAAACAAACTAAATTGCTAAACAAATGCTATTCTCAATATTAAGTTATATTAAGAAGTGAAGTTTGAAGCGGACATTGGTAAAATATCCCTGCAACCACTCACTATGGTAAACGCTTAATATGAGTTACCAAATCCTCAATTTCAATGTCGTTTATCAGATATTTGTTGTAACTGACAGATCGGTCGATATAGGATATATACAGGTTCCAAGAACTGTACCCTTAGCTCTCGGTTATAACGGACATTTTGGAAAGTATTTACTAATAGTTCATTGTCCTGTTGGATAAATCAATAAATGATAGCAGTTAAGTGCGGTCAATAACTTCATCATCTGTCTTATCAATAAATTAGCTAAGACAAAAGTTTAAAAGAAAAGAAAAGACAGAAAGATTAAAAAAAATGTTATGTAGACCGGCAATATGACTTTAATATTATAGAAAGATCACAACTTTCAAGGTTTTCTTTGGGACACGCCGAGCTACGCACCATACCTAAATGATGCAGTTCTCACTTCACAAAATTTGGCCAATAACAAAGAAGTTTACATTTTTAGAATTTAGTGCTTTATTTTTACATAGAAACACTATCACTGAATATCTCATTCTCCGGAGAATGAGAAATTAAAAGCACAAATAATTGTCTGTTTTACTATAAATGTTCAAGCTCAACCAGAATGGTAATGGATATTAGTTAGTAGTTGGAAGCACTTTCTAAAACTGTAATAAAATCAGTAATTGTTGAGGAAAGTTGACCTTCACTTTGATGATCGTGGCTGATGCCTTTTAGTTAGGTAATTTTCATTTTTAGAGCATGTTCAAACTTTTAAGGATGAAATTTTCTTCCCAGATTCAAGGCTATTCGTATATTGTTGTCTACTTGTACATAATGTACCCTTTGTTCTAAAGTGCTAATTTATTCAGAAATCTCAATTTTGTCAAAATATGAGTGAAGCAAAAATTTCATTAGCGTGACAATATGTGATGACTCACCCCGAAAAGAGAGACTTTGCGACAGAACACTTTTCGAGAAACTGGTGAAAATAGACAGCAAAAAATAAAGAAAATTATAAGAATTTTTAGCAGATTGTCTTTTGTAAAATTTGATTGCCTTGATCAATTTTAACAAGTAAGGTGTCATTTTAAGGCTACAGTCCCTAAAAACGTATCGCTCGACTGAATGTCATGTTTACTGCAAGTTTTTACCTATACTTACACCTATCAGAATATCACAATTTCTGGCGTACATATTGAATAGAGTCTCTAGTTTTCACATTAATCTTTACTAGTGATTTCACGTCCATTACAAAGGTCAAAATGACACCTAAAGACTACTTCGAAAAGGTTGACCCTTTTCGCCGAAACCTCATAATTTAATGATGTTCGAACAATTCGACTGGTTTCAAATTTTGACAGATTGTAGGCTTGATATTTCTTATTGAATTACAAACAATATTCTATAAATATGCTGTGTTGATTTTGAATGATAATGTAACAAACCCGCGTTGTTTTGCCCGAAAAATCGGACGTGAATTGCGACTCTAAGTTCGCCCTGTTTGAGCGGTGAATTACCTGTTTTAAGTATCTACATTATTCACATTTTGTCTGATATACGCATTCGCATAATTTACTTACAAATTGAGCATTCAAATGAGGCAAAAATTGCAATTTTTATGTAAACAAAGGGAAAATACGGCATTCTAATGTTTATGTTTTAGATTTTAGTTCACGATTTCAACGCTGCCTTGATAGCTCAGCGGTGGATCCCCCGTTTCGTAATGCATGACTAACCCCTGTCACAATCCATGACCCGAGTCCTCGCAAATGCAGTGGAAACTAGCTATTTATCTTTTCATGATTAAAAAATAGTTAGGATTCACATTTTCCTGAGCAGATGGATTCCCTTTACCCTTTAAGCTTAGAAAATGTTATAACGGATTAAATGATTAAATCAAAATTAATACAATCTATAAAGTCCCCCCTTTCGGGGTGAGCCATCAAATATACAAGTTCCACCCAAATCGCCACAGGTGCTGACTATATCAGCAATTCTAACTTCTAAGTCTTCCATTATGTACATGTTGTATAAATCAATCATGACGGTGGTCAAGAGCGGTCAATATACTCGTCATCTGTCCTATTAAGAAATTAGCTTAGACAAAAAGTAGATTCGTCATAAGTCATGATCACCTGTTCTGAAGACAGGAAATGTCTGAACGGTGCAGCAAGTTGAACCTCAAAGGCAGATGCATCTCTGGGTATATAGATGAAAATGCTTTGACTTGAGCTAAAAGTTTCCAAGATGTGATACAATACCGAACAAAACAAAATTACCACTAAAGTGAAATTATTAGTATTACCATATTCATTTTTTTTTGCTCCCATTGGTGCATAAAAGTTACTTTTTTGGCCAAATATGATCATGTAGACTCAATCCAAGAAAAGCAAAAAAGCAAACATACAAAAAAGCAAACTAGAATGGGAAACAAAACAAAAATAAGAATAAAACAACAAACACGAAATAAATGTGTTATCTTTTCAAAAAGCCGAACAAAAACATTGAAAATCTTTAAAATGGGAAACCTTTACAGTTGTTGTTGTCTTCACAAAGGATCAGTCAAATATTTCATTATTCAGACAGGCTTTACAATATTTTGAAACAAAATGGCAAAATATGCCCCAAGTCCGATACAACAAAAAATGCGCATTGTAATGAGACGGCCTCCTTTTGAATTCTTAATATCATATGATAGAATTGATTAATATGGAGCAGAATATATCTGTGAAGATGCTGCATAAGTTGTGAATATTTCATATTATACCATGATTACATTGCATTGAGCCATGCAATAGTTCGTATTATATCATGATTACAGTGATTTGAGCCGTGCAATAGTTTGTATACTATTGCACGACATAAAACGAGCCTGTTATGTGTGATATTATACAAATATTAACTGCTAATGAGTGTGATGGTAAAAATATACCATTCCGAATTGAAAGATTGATTGTTCCATTTCACGAGCCGATAGGCGAGTGAAATGTCCATTCAAAATCAGTCCATTCAAAATCTGGCAGTAAGAAATTGTCGCAAATCGATTTTAAAGTTTCTGATCACTATAGTGTTATAATAGAAAAAGCGATCAATTACCCATGAATAATTAAAATTCCCGGCATAATTGACCTTCAAAACGGAAGGTATAGGTTAATACTTACGCATTAATGCGTTTCATGTCAAAAAACGAAATTTGATCTTTTCACCATATTTCTACTTTAGCAGTCATTTATTCAAAATCTTCAATCGCGACTTTCCGCTCATTTTGCCAGAGCACCACTCATATGTGTTTTTCTTGCAATACTTTTGCATATCTTTTACAAACTATCAGCACTCCAAAATCCATGCAAATCAGGCTGTGAAATGGATTGAACGTTTTGAACTACTATAACGACTAAGGGCTTTGTAAACTATGATGGTGTCATAATGACCTTTCAAAACGTGAGTAAAATTGAGAAGAAACTTAACTATATACGGTATATATAAATATATAAATCATCTTCAAAGCTAATGTGAATTGTCTTGTCAAGTTCACTTAATAATAAAGTAGACTTTATTGTAACATTTGTAACATTAATGGATGTGCAAACATACGTCAAGCTCGTAACGTCAAGTCATATGCGTTCATTCGTCTCGACCCAGCCGTAAATGCAGCAAACATTTTTACATTCCAAGTGAAATATATGCAAATATTGTGATTCTGCAAATCAATTTCTTTCAAATTCACAATATTTATACTTGCTTCAGGGCACCTTCAAAATAATTTCATTTGAGGAATATGATCCGAAGTATGAAAATTATATGTCTTATTCTGAGGACCAAAATGTTATACATTTACGAATGAGTTAGATGAACGGTCACATATGTTTTTGTTCAGCCTGGTATATTGAAAAAAAAACCCCATCATCATGTTAAAGTATACCAAACGTTTTTATTTTTCGTGCGAATCAGACGATTATCTCTGTAAAATTGTATAATATATAATGTTTTGTTTCATTTGCTGAAACTTATATGATGCCATGCGAATTCAAGAGAATCGTCAGTACAATATTCCCTCCTTTTATAAAGCATTAATCATTATGCAATGTCCACCATAAGGTCACTGGCTCTTGAATTGCGTCTTTAGGTGACACCGTCCTCTGAAGAACAATTTCAAGAGGGGAACATGACCGAGCGGTTAGAGCACGGGTCTCGTAATATAGAGGTTGTCGGTTCGAAAATACCAACTTCAAGTTTAAAAAGTATCATAAACATTTAAAATATTACATTCTTTGAATAAAGGAGCAGAATGGCTTCTATAGTGACTATTTGTGATCGATCTTACAGCCCATTTTTAAAGTTTATATATTTCATCTAAATAACTTTTGCAAGTATTTCCCCAAAGTAAGACATTGTATTTAACATAGGGTAAAATTAAAGTGCAATACAATGTATACAAGGCTTTTTTTTAAATCAGACTCGTTTGTGCGGGAGGAGTGGCGTACCCCCCACAGACATACACAATAGATGAAGGAGGCAGACAAGTAAGACAAGTAAGACTCTCTGTAAGTTTGTTTTAGTTAGCTCAACAAAGATATTAGCATCGTCTTTTGTATTTCTATGGTTAGTTCCTAAAGGCATATAATTAGTCTTTATGGCGTTTACTGAAAGTTTGTTTGCGTTAATCCTATTGGTTACTTCTTTTAATTCATTATTCAAAACATTAATATTACTTGCAAGATTTTCATAAGATTACAGAATAGTGTTATCATCAGCAAACAAAACGAACTTAAGAATTGATGAAGTATTAACAATATCATTTACTTACAAGATAAACAAAAGGGGGCCTAATATGGAACCCTGTGGTACACCGCAAATTAACTTTTCGAGATTAGATTTCCTGTTATTATACATTACATATTGTTTCCTATCACTTAGATAACTCTTAATCTAGTCTAAAACTTTGCTGCGGAACCCATAATATGTGAGCTTATGAAGTAAAATGTCATAGTCAATGGTGTCGACAATCAGACAATTACCTCGGGATATGAGACATTTATATGTAAAAGTTTACATTGTTTTTAACTGAAACATGTGATTACAGCTAGATCGTGTCGTCTTATTATCAAGCACATCTTAAGTTTGATATGTGAGTGACCTAACCCCAGTAATACAAGCATCTTAAGGACACACATCACTAAATAAAGGCTTTTGGCCCGTACAGAGCTATACGAAAGCAAGTGTTTGGTTGCCCTCTCTAAATTAAAAGCTTCAAACATGACGGGAACTAGGTTTTTTGATCAAATTTCTTTTGCATCATGTTCTGTGGGTCAAATGTAGTCAGGCTGGTTGAAGATTACTATAATTTTGCTGTTTTCGTAAAATTTTAAGGCAGATTTTCAGTGTCTAGAGAAATTTTGTAACGATTTAGAGAAAATGAAACTTTGAGCATACCCTATGTTCGAGGCGACCTAGCAAAAAATTATCAAGGTTACCCTATATATTTTTTCACTTTAAAGGCTCTTCTAGACTATAATCTCAAAATAAATGCAAGAGTTGAAGCAACCAGTCGCTTTATAGCCGAGATATCCGCCATGATCTGGAGGCTGTTTGCATAGGAATGAATAGGCGATCTTTTGGTGGTGTGTGTTCTTAA
>JXSR01S017595.1:12835-23497 GCA_000969725.1 Ophiothrix spiculata
AAAAACAAAATATCGTATCAAAATGATTTTTGGCATACTTATTAAGCATAAATAGGCGGAGAAAACCATGAAGCCGGATTTTTGAATTTCGTTTCGAAATTTGAAATATGGTCCGAAATTACCTGATTGGTCGGTTCCTGTTAACCATGCCAACCAAATCGAAATCCGGATTCATGGTTTTCTCTGTATTGTTATTATACACCACATCTTCAAATATGGTGAACGTGCAAGATTTCGTTTTCTAGTTACATTCGTTCTTGTGTTTAGCCAATCAGAGGCCTAGCGCCGTTACCATGGCAACCAGTTCAAAACAAACCCTATTTTTGGAAACCTCTTAATCTAAGCTTCAATTTGATATATAATACTCTTGGGTAAACACGCACTAACATCATGAAGTCATGATCCGAAGGTCGGGGTGAAAAAACGTATACCCCCCTTAAGGGTCACAAAATGAAAATTGATTTTTTTGGTCTCATCTGAAAGATTATATTTTCAGCTTTAAAATGTCAGCTTGCCTTTGGTTAATGGATGTTTGATCGCAAAGTTACTTCCAAATTAAAAAAAGGCACGGGGTTGATTCAGAAAACTATAGTTATGAGACAATCGAGTTTAAAGTTTCTGTAAATGTAAACGTTCAATGGAGAAAGGATTTTTATCTCAGTTTTTAAAAAAATTGTTTTTTGTTTTGGATGTTGGAACCTGATTTATATGATAGAATACACTTCAAAGGTAACGTTTCTGATGAAATTAGAAATTCGACCTTGGACGTGATTTTTGACTACGCTCAGCTTCAATGGCCTGTATTTTTTAATTTACTATGCCGACATTAAGGTACCCTTCGATATGACGGGTCACATATGTATCCCGACATAACGAGCAGACAAAACTAGTTCTTTAACACAGGAAGATAAAAAAAACACATGACTCAGCAAGCGGGATCAGTGGGGACATACGTTAACGAGGTGGGCAAGCTTATGAATTTGATGGTAAGGAAATGTAAATGGGCAAAGTATCTGAGTGTGGAATGCCATTCCGGTCGAAAATAGAAAAACAAGAACAGAAGCTGTGAAGGGAAGGGAGGGGCAATTTGGAGAAAAACCCAAGAGCCTAAAGAAAAATAGAGTCCGCTGATGACGCAAATCCACACACATTAAACTGCAGAGCCTGTCTAGGTGGGACATCCATGGCGTACTGGTCGTCTCCGGATCCATGCATTGGCTCCAGTTGGACCAGTTTTGAGGCAAAGAAAGCAAGCTAAGTGACGGAAAAGTAGAAAACAACCGGAAAGACACTCTGGTGACTTTTTGTGTTCAAATAATGTTTTGCCCGAAAATCCGGACGTGAATTACGACTCTTAGTTATCCCTGTTTGAGCTGTGAATTACCTGTTTTAAGTATCTACATTATCTACATTTTGTCTGATATGCGCTTTCGCATAATTTACTTACAAATTGAGCATTCCAATGAGGCAAAAAATGCAAAAATACGACATTTTAATGTTTATGTTTTAGATTTTAGCAAATTTTAGCGATGTAAGCTAAATTTTGCCGACTTTTGACAGGTATAAGGCCATATGTGGTCGTCCATCCCAAAAGAGCAGTAATCGCAGCAAACATCATTTTGCGCTACAGGTGGAAATACACATGTATTTCCACCTGTAGCGCAAAATGAGGTTTTAGAGTTTAGCAAATTTTAGCGATGTAAGCAAAATTTTGCCGACTTATGACAGGTACAAGGCCATATGTGGCCGTCCATCCCAAAAGAGCCGTAATTGCAGCAAACCTCATTTTGCGCTACAGGTGGAAATACATGTCAATGTAATAATTAGCGGAAATTGATAATTTGAAAGATTCACAATCCTTGTGCTTTCTTTAAATTACAAGCAAAGTTTCATTTCTTCATTTCAAGAAATTGATCGGAAATATGAAATATATCTGTATATTTTGGGAACAATCAATGTTCTTATTGATCTTTGAACACGTTTATCTCAGTTACACATTTTACTCCCCGGCTGCCCTCTGACAGACCATAACCTAACTTTTGGAAATCGAGTGAAGTTCATTGAGGTGTCATTTTAATCCTTATAACATGGTCTTTTCAAATATTTAAAAAAGTGAAAATGCCTACAGGCTGCATTTACGGCTCTTTTGGGATGGACGGTCACATATAACTTTATTTTTAATACCCCCTCAGGTCTGTTCATATGTGTCAAGGCATATATCTGCCAAGTTGGAGAAGAACGAAATGAACTGGACGATTGGCAGTGGGTATTGCCGTATGAACACCCGTGTGGTTGTCATAAGATTATCATGGGAGGAGCGAATCCCTACTGGACTCCTATCAGGCCTTTCAAACCAGTTTACGTTGACACGCCGTTACTTTCTGATGACATCGGGACAATAAGGAAGCATTATCACCTTCAGTGTGATGGTAAGTATTTTTCTTCCTCCTCCTCCTCCTCCTCTTCTTCTTCTTCTTCTTCTTCTTCTTCTTCTTCTTCTCCTTCTTCTTCCTCCTCCTCCTCCTCGTCTTCCCCTTCATCATATCATCATTCTTCTTCTTCTTCAATTTCAATTAATTCTTTTCTTCTCTTCTTTACAATTTTCATAATCATTGTAATGATAAGTATTCCTCTTCTTCTTCTTCTTCTTCTTCTTCTTCTTCTTCTTCTTCTTCTTCCCGGGCAATTTTCATAATAATTGATTGCTTGTACTTATAGGGTAGTCTTATATCATTGAAATATTTCTTTATTAATTTTCTTTTTAGCATCTTGGAGTAACTGGAGTTCATGGGGTATTTGTTCTGTAACATGCGGTAATGGAACTAGAAATAGAACAAGGAAGTGCAAGCAACCGCTTCATGCCATGTACACTACGTGCGAAGGTGAAACAACCATAAAACTCATGAATTGTAGCAAAGGCAAATGTCGTAAGTTGAGAAACATGACACAATTTTGAACAAATTCGAGAAGTTGCATGAGTACTTTATAATGTAACCATTTGATTTGTATTAGTCTGATTAGTGCTATGTAAATGAAAAAATAGAGTGAATAAAACCCGAGTGAATCTTAATTCTCTTTCCACTGCAGCCACAACACAGGGTTCCACCTCTGCAGCCACCACACAGGGTGTTTCCACAGCAGCCACATCAAAGGGTGCTACCACTGCAACCACCACAGAGGGTGCTACCACTGCAGCCACAACACAGGGTACCACCTCTGCAGCCAGCACACAGGTTGCTACCACTGCAGCCACCACAGAGGGTGCTACCACTGCAGCCACCACAGAGGGTGCTACCACTGCAGTTACCACAGAGGGTGCTACCACTACAGCCACCACTGAGGGTACTACCACTGCAGCCACCACACAGGGTGCTGCCACTGCAGCCACCACAAAGGGTATCATCACTACAGCCACAACACAGGGTGCTACCACTTTAGCCACCACACAGGGTGCTGTCACTGCAGCCACCATAGAGGGTGCTACCACTGCAGCCAGCACAGAGGGTTCTACCACTTCAGCCAACACACAGGGTGCTGTCACTGCAGCCACCACAGAGGGTGCTACCACTGCATCCACAAAACAGGGTGCTACCACTACAGCAACACCTCAAGGTACTACCACTGCAACTTCAATCCTGTGTTTATCTTTTTAGTACCAACATGACCAAGATGACCCAAGCGTTACATGAGTATAACGTCATAAACCATGCACTGCATGCTTAAATCATAATTTGACCTTTGCCTCCAAGGAAAGGTCAGCCAACGGGGTCACAATTGCCTTTATTTATCGCTGCTCCAAGACGAACAATTTGACACCTTAATCTTTGAAATCGGACAAAGTTAAATATTTGACCTTTCTTTTGACCTTTGACCCCAAGGAAAGGTCGATCAAAGAGGTTACAATGGAAACTTTTGATCGCTGATCCAAGACGAACAATTTGACACCTCAACCTTTGAAATCTGACAAAGTTGATAATTTGACCTTTTCATGACCTTTGACCCCCAAGGTAGGGTCGGACGACGGGGTCACTAATGATACTTTGGGTCGCTGGTACTAGACGAACAATTTGACACCTTAATCTTTGAAATAGGACAAAGTTGAAAATTTGATTTTTTTTATGACCTTTGACCCCCAGGGAATGGTCGGACGATTGGATCACTATTGACACTTTTGGTCGCTGGTCCAAGACGAACAATTTGACAATTAGGACCCCCAAGGAAAGGTCGATCATGGAAACTTTTGATCGCTGATCCAAGACGAACAATTTGACACCTCAACCTTTGAAATCGGACAAAGTTGATAATTTGACCTTTCTATTGACCTTTGACCCCCAAGGAAGGGTCGGACGACGGGGTCACTATTGATACTTTGGGTCGCTGGTACTAGACTAACAATTTGACACCTTAACCTTTGAAATCAAACAAAGTTGAAAATTTGACCTTTCTTTTGACCTTTGACCCCCAATGAAATGTCAGGCGGCGGGGTTATTATGGATACTTATGATCGCTGTTCCCAGACGAACAATTAGACACCTTAACCTTTGAAATCGGACAAGGTTGATAATTTGACCTTTCCACTGACCTTTCTTTTGACCTTTGACCCCCAATGAAGGTTCGGACGACGGGGTCACTATTGACACTTTTGATCGTTGGTGAGAGACAAACAATTTGTCACCTCAAACGTTGAAATCGGACAAAGTTGAAAAATGTGACCTTTTTTTACTTGACCTCTGTGACCCCAATGACCCCAAATATTGTTTTCATTTGATAAATTCTGTGGACAATGTCATGTCTTCAAATTTCACGACCATACCTCGTAACGTATTGGAGTTGAAACTTTTTTCGTGAAAATAACGTTTTTGACCCCGTGACTCCTACGTGACCTTGTAGGGGTCAGGGGTCAAGTGACATAAATGGCAGGTGGCCCTGGTCCCTTCACCCAAGTTTGATATAAAATTGGATGGATTGAGCATGATACAAAAAGATATTGGTCGAGCTATGAGTTTTACGAAATATCGTGCGAGACGCACAGCGTCGAGTTCGATATTTCTAAAACTCATAGCGAGACCAATATCTTTTGACTATTGACACTTTTGATTGCTGGTCCAAGACGAACAATTTGATACCTTAACCTTTGAAATCGGACAAAGTTGATAATTTGATCACATAAATTGACACCTTAAACGTTGAAATCGGACAAAGTTTTTTATTTGACCCCTGTGACCCCTAGGTCAAATTTGAGGTCACGAAATATGATAACTTTGTAGCCGTTTATCCAAGGGTGCTTGTACCCAAGTTTCGTCGAAACCGAACCAATCCTGTTGGAGTTAAAATAATTTTTAGATTTTACCTTTTTTGACCCCTGTGACTTGAGGTCACGAAATGGAATAAATTCTGTAGACAGTCACCAATAGATGCTTGTGACCAAGTTTGGTTGAAATCCGATTCATCGGTTTTAAGTTGAAACGATTGTAAGAAAAATAAAGAAAGAAATGGGGAGAAACTAATAATTTACGTGGTAAACACGTAACTTAACTAGACATAGACCTGCCTCTGAAGAGATAGGAAGCTTGCTGATTATCCTTTTTTATAAGATCTCTGCATGCATGATAAATCATGACCTTTCTTATGACCTTAAGGTTAGCCAACGGGTTAACAATTGCCATTTTTGGTCACTGTTCCAAGACGAACAATTTGACACCTTAACTTTTGAAATCGGACAAAGTTGATAATTTGTGCTTTGCATTGACCTTTCTTTTGACCTTTGATCCCCAAGGAAGGGTCGGACGACGGTGTCACCATTGACCTTTTGATCGTTGGCCACAGACGAACAATTTTACACTTCAAACGTCGAAATCGGACAAAGTTGAAACATTTGACCTCTTTTATTTGACCTCTGTGACCCCCATATGACCCCAGACATTTTTTTCACCCAGTAACTTTTGTGGACAATGTCAAGACATTCCATGTCCCCAATTTCAGGACTATACCTTGTAACGTTGTCGAGTTGAAAGTTTTTTCAAGAAAATCAAGTTTTTGACCCCGTGACCCCTACGTGACCTTTGAGGGGTCAAGGGTCAGGTGACATAAATGGGAGGTGGCCTGGTCCCTTCACCCAAGTTTGATATAAAATTGGATGGACTGAGCATGATACAAAAAGATATTGGTCGAGCTATGAGTTTTACGCAATATCGTGCGAGACGCAAAACTCATAGCGAGACCAATATCTTTGAGTATCATGCGGAAATATCCATCCAATTTTATCATTATTATGTTCAGAATCTGATATTTTATATTCTGTCCGATATCCCTGTCCGATTTTTTATTTAATTTTTTTTTTTTGGATATCGGACAGCTCAGAACATAATAATGGTCATTATTATGTTCTGAGCTGTCCGATTTCCAAAAAAATCGGACAGGGATATTGGACAGAATACAAAATATCAGATTTTGAACATAATAATGATAAAATTGGATGTAAAACTCATAGCTAGACCAATATCTTTTTGTATCATGCTCAATCCATCCAATTTTATATCAAAATCGGTCACTGTATATAAGACATAATCAAAGTTTTGCCAGAAGAAGAAAGAAAGAACTAGAAACATGTGCACTTGAAAGGGCACGAGGGAAGTTACGTGGCAATGCATTCTGGTATTTTGTTTTTTTCAATTGGAAAGATTTGAATTAAGTTGAAGTGTTTTCACAACTGTCAAATTATAGGTCAATCATAGCAATTTGAAAAAAAAAGAGAAATGTGTACACACTTCTCATCAGCAGTCCAGAAACGCACAATTTTGTTATGATTATGTTTAGTAAGGCAATGTGATATCAAATACCTTTAAATGGTATCATTATATAAAATGGCCCTACCTTAAATGTTGACATCGGACAAAGTTGAAAATTTGAGCTTTTTTTTACCTTTGACCCCAGGAAAAGGTCAGACGACGGGTTCACCATTGACACTTTTGATTGCTATTCAAAAACGAACAATTTGACACATCAAACGTTGAAATCGGACAAAGTTGAAAATTTAACCTTTCTTTTGACCTTTGACCCCCAGGAAAAGGTCGGATGATGGGGTCACTATTGACACTTTTGATCGCTGGTCCAAGACGAACAATTTGACATCTTAAACTTTGAAATCGGACAAAGTTGAAAATATGACCTTTCATTTTACCTTTGACCCCAGCAAAAGGTCGGATGACGGGATCACCATTGACACTTTTGATCGCTGTTCCAAGACAGACAATTTGCCAGCCTTCAGCTTTGAAATCGGACAAAGTTGATAATTTGACCTTTCTATTGACTTTGATTTTGACCTTTGACCCCCAATGAAGGGTTGGGCGATGGGGTTACCGTTGACACTTTTGATCGCTTGTCCAAGACGAACAATTTGACACCTTAATCATTGAAATCGGACAGAGTTGATAATTTGACCTTCGTATAGACCACTTTCGTATGTCCCTTAATGCATCTTGAAAGTACCACAAACACGAGACCTTGTGACTATCTTGCTCAGTCTACAATATTTGTGGTACTTTCAAGATGCTTTATGGGATATACGAAAGTGGTCTATTGACTTTCATTTTGACTTTTGACCCCCAAGGACGGGTCAGACGATGGGGTCACTGTTGACACTTTTGGTTGCTTGTCCAAGACGAACAATTTAACACCTTAACAATTGAAATCGGATAAAGTTGAAAACTTGACATGACCCCTGTGACCCCTGGGTCAAACTTGAGGTCACGAAATGTGATAACTTTTTCAGCCAGTCACCCATACTTGCTTGTGACCAAGTTTGGTTGAAATCTGATTCATCGTTTTTGAGTTGAAACAAATTGCCAGAAAGAAAGAAAGAAATGGCAAGAAACCAATAAGTTACGTGACCACGTAACTTAAGAAAGAAATCTGTCAAAAACAAGAAGTCTTCGGCATTCAGGGTAAATCTGTCAAAAACAAAACCTTGCCGAGCCTTCTGCAGGGTAATTACATCGAGAGGAAGTGTGAGGAAATAGAAAAAGGCAGATGACTCAAATACAGCTTTTGGTATTGTAGAGGCGCTTACAAAGAAGTGGACCCCAAGGATGGATGTAATAAATGATTTGGATGGAAACATCTTGACAGAGAGCGATGACATCAAGAACATATGGGTCCATTATAGTAAAAAAAAATTGTTCCAACCATAGAACAATAAGCCTCATTTGCCATGCAAGTAAAGTACTTCTTAAGATCATCATCCAAAGAATGAAAATGAAGTATCAGCAAGAGATCTCAGATGAACAAGCAGAGTTTCGAGAAGGCAGAGGGACCAGAGACCAAATTGTGAACATCAAAAATGTCATTTAGAAGTGTAGGGACCACAAACATCCTCTCTATCTATGCTTAATAGATTATTATTAGGAAATCATTTGATTGTGTCAGCCATCCTCAGCTATGGATCACCATGAAGAAGATGGGTTTCCCATGTCACCTCGTTGAATTAACCCTTTAAACCCAAAGGGGGCAGGGGGTTGTTGCAATCCCCTAAGGTTTTTCCCCGCTTCATAAAAACGCAAAAGCAGCCGGCCCAGGCATTTGGGCAATCTTTTTTACATCCTTTGCGGTCATTCTGATGAAAAAACTAGGGGGTACCACCTAAGGTGGGGTTAGGGTAGGCCGTCAAAGTTGGGGTGTAGTGGGGGGGGGGGGTGAAATCCCGGAAACTTTTAAGCCCGTCATTTTGATAAAGTTATGCATGCTATAAGACTAAAACTTGCAAGACATGTTAGAATCATCATTTCCCTTCTTAATTAGCCAAAAAAAAACACGATGAAACTCCGTTATTCAGAACTTTTATAGCAAAATTTTTATTATGTTGGCCATTTTTGCCATAATGCAATTTTGCCTGATTTACCAACCCGAAAGTGTTTTATAACGTCATAATTACGTAATGCCTCAGACGATTTTGATGATCTTGATATCGTTAGGTAGAGGAGGATAATACCTATCTATTAATGGCAACAACCCCCCACCCTTCGGAAGACGTGTTACAAAAATAGCTTAAGAGGATAAGGGTTTATAGCCAGCTTGTACCAGAACCAACAATCGGCAGTAAGAACTAGCGGAGGAGATGCAGAATGGTTTGAAATTGGAAGAGGTGTGCGCCAGGGATGTATTTTATCACCAAACCTCTTCAACATATACTCTGAGGACATCATGAGAGAAGCATTGGAAGGATTTGATGGTGGAGTTAAGTTTGGAGGAGCAAAGATCACCAATCTGAGATATGCAGATGACACTACATTGATTTGCAACAGTAGAGAGGAGCTGCTTGACCTCTTATAAAACGCATCAAAGAAGCCGTTGAGAGGAAAGGGCTACTTCTGAACACCAAGAAAACCAAGATAATGGTGGTGTACAGGAATGGAACCAAGGAGGATTTCATCATTGATGGGCAACAGATAGGAGAAGTTAAACAGTTTGAGTACCTAGGATCAATGATTAACAACACTGGTGACAGCACAGTGGAGATACAGAGAAGACTGCAATTGCTAGGTCGACAGTAAAGAGAATGCAAAATATCTGGAAGAGTCGTGGGATTTCCATCAGCCTGAAAGTACGTCTTCTAAATGCTGTAGCTTTATCGATTGCCACCTATGGATGCGAGTCGTGGTCTATGACCAAAAATGACAGGAAAAGGGTCGATGCTTTTGAGATGTGGTGTTACAGACATGGAAATACAAAAGAGCTAACATCTGGATATTGGAAGAGATTGGAACAGACTTGCACCATAGAATGTTAGATGTGGGATCAGGAAAAGGAAGTACAGATATTTTGGACATATAGTCAGAAGAGA
This sequence comes from Ophiothrix spiculata, assembly GCA_000969725.1. NCBI lineage: Eukaryota > Metazoa > Echinodermata > Ophiuroidea > Amphilepidida > Ophiotrichidae > Ophiothrix > Ophiothrix spiculata. The sequence continues at coordinate 22,674 of JXSR01S017595.1, forward strand.
TGTGGAAGAGGGCGTCCAGCAACATCTTGGACAGATGACAAGAAATACTTGTCATGAGGTAGTGTGCAGGGTGCATCACTCCTTGCAGAGGATAGAGATGGGTGGCGTACTCTTGTGAAATACCACAGCAGCGTTATGAGCACAATCTGACCTAGATGATGATGATGATGATGATGATGATGATGTAGGCCTATGATAAATCAAAATGCAATACATATTGCAAAATTTATAAGAAAACATTGTCTTTAATTTTCTTATTTTCTCTTCTTGATTTTCGGTTGTTGCATCAAAATCATGGCAATGATTCACATTATTTTATTCAATTTTCAGCTTATCCTCTTGGTATGGAGGATGAGACAATTGCGGTTCAACAGATGAAAGCCTCATCGTCACTTAATCCTTCAGAACATCAATTTGCACGATTAAATGGGCGGTCGCCTTGGATTGTTTACAATGAGCCTCCTGACCAATGGATACAGGTCGCATTCGAGAATATTGTACACATTTCGGGATTACAAACACAAGGAGGTCTCGCTGGACCGGCTCGAGTGAAACTGCTCCAGGTACAAGTAGGATACTCAACTCAGCATCTGTCGTATATCATGGACACTAAGAATGGACGTACGCCAGCTGTAAGTTTATTATTCAAAGAAACCATTGTTATACATGACGTCGGGCCTACCCGTATTCGCAAACAGGAACAGCATGGATCGTTTTGAGGTTATACTTCCCGGGGCGATTTTAAATTCATCTTTTAACCCTTGTCTAACGCAAAAGCAACCGACCTAGGGCGTTTGTATAATCTCTTTTACATCTTGCAGTCA